>VXAX01003126.1:443580-503962 GCA_013399835.1 Leptocoma aspasia
GGTGTGTGGAAGTTTGTTGAGAAACAGAAAATATAAGAAACTGAAAAGAAAAATTAAAAATCAGCTTTCTAAAATTAAATTATTTTCATAAAACACAGAGCATTAGAATCTCTGTCTTATGTACTATTTTGATTTTTAAGGAAGTTATACTTCTGATCTTCTTTGTATAACCACAAAATCTAATTTTTCATTTATAGCTTTAAAAGAAAGCAGAGCTCTCTCCAAAATCTCATGCATACAGAAACTGAAAAGATTTTATTAAACTTATTAAATTAAAAAATAAATTAAAAAAACCCATCAGTAGAACAGCAAAATATGTCATTAGTGGGACCCAGTGTACAAAAGAATGAAGTAACTGCACATAGCACTGGACGAGACAAGGCAGATGGAAAATTAAACCTCCATCTCAGATCAGATTGTTGCCCACATCATGCCCTGTATTAAAACTTAACTTCACAGAATCTCAGGCTGGTTGAGGTGGGAAGGGAGCCCTGGAGGACACCTGATCTGACTGTCTGGTTCAAGCACAGGCACTCAGAGCTGGTTGCCCAGAATTGTATCAGACAGCTTTTAAAGATCTCCAGCCACAAGGCTGCACAACCTCTCTGGGCAGCCTGTGCCAGAGGTCAATCACCCTCACAGCAAGAGCATCTTCCTGATGTTCAGACAGAACTCCCTCTGTTTCAGTCTGTGCCTCTGTTCCTGTCACTGGGCACCACTGAAAAGAGCCTCACTCCAATCTTCTTTGTAGCCTCCCTTCAGCTATTTATATATATTGATAAGATTCCCCCTGAGTCTTCTCCTCTAAAAGCTGAATAGTCCCAGCTCTCTCATCTCAGCCCTTCTCCATTACTCATCTCTGTGGCACTTCACTTCCACCATGATAAGACTCACATACAAACTCACACTGCTTCCCCACTGCACGTGAAGTCTTGTCAAAGCCCACAGGACACTTGGCAAGTGCAGGTGTTAGATCCCCTTCCAATGCAAAGTGCCCGGGAATCTACACTCTGACAGCTTGCTACCAAGCAGGTTTTAGTAAAAAGGTGACATGGTGACACTTCCCTTGCTCCAGAGCCCAGAGAACTTGAGAAGAAATGATTTACCAAGTGCTGTGGCTCTATTCATCCCCCATCACACCAGTTATGGACTGGTTGAAAGGCTTTGAAGGGAGGGCTTTTAAGTAAATAATGTTATAAGCAGAATAACAAGTGTTTTTATGCCAATGCAATGACTTCCATAGTTATTAAGGCAGAATTAGTATACTTGGAGTGACAGAAACCATCAGGAATGGACAATTAAGAGCACAGGTTAATCCTCAAAGACAAGATGCCTGAAGACCTAATAGCCTGACTGAAACCAATGAGATCAGAGAGACCTCTAACTCTTTCAAAAGGCCTACAAGGCATTTGATGCTTGTTTTCCCAGTAGGCTTTCCCTGCCTTTGGTTCAAAGTCATCCAAAAGGCTGAACTTCAAACACCTGCTTCAAGTGAAGAGGATGACACTGGAGGATGCTCTTTATTCAACCAGGCAGACTCCACAGGAACAAACACAGATGTTCAGCAGTCCTGTCTTCTTCATGAGTGTAAAAAAAAACCTGCATGGTCTAATTACTGAATAAATGAAACAGATTAATTAGACTAGACAATCAGAAGAAATAAGGCCATTCCTCCCCATTTAAGCACACACTCAGTACAAGAGACGTACCGAGAAGGAAAAAAAAAATCTATTGCATAAATTAAACAATTCAAGTACAGCACTAGAAGATCTTTCAGGAAAGAAGTGATTCTATATGGGAAAGGAGACTATGAACTGCTGATTGCCTCAGTGTGTCCTTACCCACTTCTGAACACTTCTGCTGCCTACAACAGCATTACTGTGTCAGGCACGGAGCCTGAAGTGCCATGCAAGGTACAAAATCTGCTCTCCCTCATAATGTCTTTTACCCAAATTGCATCCATACCACAGGAACAGATTATTCACAACTGGGAAAATGCATCCAAAGTCTATTTCCCAGCAGCTTTTAAGAGAAGACTTTACAGAAGTGAGGCATGAATAGAGATCATCTTGGGAGACTGGTATGTAGTAAGAAGGACCTCAGCAGGACAAATGTGTCTTTATTTTTGTTTCCAGCTTATTAGAAAGAAGAGAATCCCGTATTTGTTCCAGTTTCAAATGGCAAAAGCAACAAAACTAACAAAAAAATTGAGTAAACTTAAAGGTGGAGGAATTGTTTCTGCAAAGTTTCTGCTTTGTTTCCAAGCCAAGAAAGTGCTTGTATGTCTTCTGTATCACTTGATCTAGCTTAATTTATAATCTCAGAGAGAATTTGCTTGACCTAGTGAACTCTCTTAGAGATCACCACAACTCTTTGCTTCAACTCTTTGCTGCAAATCCTTCCGCATTTTAGCACAGTGATCTACATATAAAAATACAACTGACCAGGCACATAGCCCAGAAATAAATCCTGAACTTTTGCCTGAAGCAGAGGAGAAGCTCTGTTGCCCACCTAATGAAACATATCTATAGGCAACATTAATGAAATCTAAAACCTAATTAATTATAAAATGAAAATAAATAAAATTAATATAATAGAAATCATTACTAAAATTAAAAAAATATTTCTTCCTTTTTCATTAATTTTTTTTGTTTGTTTTATGAACTTATTTTTTTCACATCTGCCAGAAAACTAGATAACCAGGAATGTCAGCATCCATTTTGTTGCAAGTGTCTAAAACCGTACTGACCCCATCAAAACACTGACCACAAAGTTCTTCTTTTAACTTTTTCATTTAACTTTCAAAGGATAAAAAACTCAAGGTCTCTTTGTTTGTCATAATTTGGAAGCTCTGCTAGCCCAAGACTGTGGCTGTTGATCATTCACTGAGGTTAATTCACATTATTGCAAAGAACAAGCTCAAGGCCAGTGCAACTTCAGGCTTACTTGACATCAATCACACTGTGACTTTTCACCCTGTGACTCTTCAAACTCCTGCTACAGAAGCTCCCTTCAACAAAAAATTAAGTTTCTGAGCTTGTGATTATGTATTCAGGCTAACTAGTCCCAGTTAAAGCAAAAGGGATGTAACATGAAAAAAATGTTTCTGTCCCCTTCTTTGCTTGGTGTTTGTTTAAATTCTACCTGTCCTAGGAGGAGGAAAGTGCTGTAGATGTTTTGAAAGATTAAATGAGAGTTTATTCAATACCACTGCATTCAATACTTTCTTTAATCAAATAAAATAATATCCTGGGAACATATATAGTGGATTTTTTGTATGAAAGGTTCAATAGCTTTCTTAAAAATGCATACCCAGTGCTGACACTGAAACATATCTAATCATCTTAGAATCATAAATAATTACTTTAAAAGCCTCATACAAAAGCAAATTCCTTGCTCTTCTGCAGCCACTCCAACTGATATAAGGAGCTCAGTTTTCAGGGGCAAGAAAAAAGTATCACAAACACAAACCAGAAATCTGAAGGGCAGTGGCAGTATGGCCAACATTAAACAGATTAGATTAAATAAATTATATTTTCATCATGCCCTAGTTGTAACAAACAGGGCAGTCTGTGTCCTGCAAGGGAAGACATCTCTAGCCAAGACCTCCCTGAATTGGTACACAAAGTTCAGCCTTGGCTGAAATTTGGGATTAAGAGCAGGCCTGAGTCAGCTGCTGAGGACAGCCAGGCAACTGAAAGGAGTTGGGAGCTCTCCAGATGCAGATTAGAAAATACCTGAATGCCAGCCATGTGAGCCACAGTCCTTGCCCTTGCAGCTGGAGAGAAGCTCTAATGAGCATAATCTTCCCAGGCAGGTCTCACCTGGGAATGTGCTTTTAAGGAATGAGGATCACATCACACACACAGACACATCTGACACAGCAGCCAGACAGTCATTACCTCCTCATCTCCCCTGATGTGTGAGACTCCTTACCAAAAGAAGCCTTGTCAGAAAACATTTTTTTCAAAAATAGTGGCACACTGAAGGCTGTGTTTTTTCACCAGGACTGAAAATCAGTACATTTTTCAGTCCTTTGTGAAACATTTCTGTTCAGCATTATTAATTGCATTGTTTTCATTTCAAGGGAGAAACGACTGACGAAATGCTTTACCACCAATAAAGAATCACTAATTCTGACATTTATGTGGAAAAAGTGACTATCAAAAGAGTCATTTTGGTATAAGAATTTGATGGCTCATTGACAACACCTCACCCCACCCCTGCTATGTCTGTGGAAGAGCCCTGATGGTGTTGTCTGCTGCCTTAAGACAGTATCATCTATAATGCCTACTACCAAAAGGCAGTTTAAAGCCTGGGGTATCAAAAGTCAACTGAATCTGGAATTTCTCAATTCATGGCATCCTGTACCTGATTTTTGCCTTCTCTATATATCCTCATCGCACTATTTCCAGAGATCCTCAGGGATCACATTTCTCTGCTCTGCATCTCCTGAAGCAACAGAGCAGAAAGAGAAAAGGACTGAATTGTCTTTCTTTCTTTCTTTCCCTTGACAGAAATACCTCTACTCCTGACAGGCTGCATGGTAGCAGAATGCTGCAGTCAACTATTTGATAAGAAAAGGCAGGAATGATGAGCTTCACAGCCTCCCAAATCCAACACAGACATCTAAATATGTTATCCCTTGCACTGCATATTAGCTTGGCTTTTTTTGTCAGTGCTGTATACAAATTGTTCACAAGTAAATAAGATTAGAGCCAAGGCTGGGAAAGCTCATTCACCAAAAAATAAATTCCAGCAGCTCAAACAGAGATCAGTACCATGGAGAATAGGACAGTACTGATTGATGAGAAGTCACCCAGCTTCACCCTCCAGCAACTCATGTAGCTGAGGTATTCCAGAGAATAAATCCCTACTTGATCTTCTCATATTTTCTCATCAGATATAATTTAGCAACAAGTATGCCTAAACTGTCCAGAAGCCAGCACAGTCCTGAAGAAAACAAAACCTCACATCAGGCTTCTGAAGGTTGCAGGACCAGATGCAGAAATGAGGCTGCAAGGAAGTGAGGATATTACTCCCATCCTCAGAGACCCAGCAGACTCCAGAAAAATGACAAGAGCCTTTCACAATGCATTTCAACTTCAATATGTGAAATCAGAAAGATTATAAAATGTCAAGGCAATTCAATCTTTTGCTTTTGCTTACAAAGAGCAAGCCATTTATCTAAAGCACACTTGAGGGGCTTTGATCTTATCTGATTCTTAGAAGACATTTAAAATAACAGGACAAGGAAGGTAAATTCTGTACTCCAGCATATGACTTCAGACCTCTGAGAGCAGGGGCAGTTATACAGGTGAGAACAAGGAGGAAATTAGCGTAGGATCACACCTCCCCTCCTCTCTAGGCTACACTGACAACCAAACTATTGTGGTTCATCCCTAACAGCAGCAGTGTCAAGGACAAAATTACCAGGAATTCACTGGTTGTCAGTTCCCCAATATCCAGCACTGCTGCTGGCAGCAGTTTTCAGGGAATTCCTCAAATACAGGGCACTGAAGTGGAAGAGTTCTGATGCTTTCTGCTTGTCCCTAGGGACACCTCTCTGGCTGGGCTCTGCTCAGCAAGATTGGTGATCAGGACTTCATCCTGTCCCAGCCATGCCAGCTTCAGTTGGGCTTTCTTTGCTCTGGGATGAGACAGAAGCATTTAAAACACAGAAAATTTCAACCCGTGGTTGACTGCACATTTTTCAGTGCTCTTCCAGTACCCATGCCAGAGATGAACACATTACTTCCTTTGAAGACACACAAAACTCACAAACACTAAGGTAAATTCAAATATAGAAGGTTTCATCATTTGCCTGGTTTTCATAAAGTTTTTCCAGTTTCAGGCTGGCATTTCAGTGGTTAAAAAAAAAAATCCCTGGTAAGTGAGAAGGTATCCATCTCAGGAATAACTCATTTATTTGCTACAGAGCTGCAATGAAGCTCAAATCCTTGTTCACACAAACTTGTGCCTGGCCCTCTACCTCCCTGACCCAAACTGCAACCCCCTGGCCTGGCCCTGGACCTGCCTCATCTCCAAGCACTGGATCACTGCCCTTTGGCCCAAGGACACTGCTGGGCCACTTCAGGCAATGACACAACCTTGTATATTCTGGTTGTCTGAGCCTTAAAAGCTCCCTTGAGGGAGAAGAGAGAAGAAAAACAAAACAAAATATTTAAAAATTAATAAAATAAAATAAAACTCCTCCCTCCCAGCTCTAACTATAACCTGTCATACAACCTTAGAGAAGTATAAAAAGCTTCCAGCACAAGTCTAACATGCAGCCATGCATACTGCAAGACGATCCATTTTCATTTGAGCTGTTCAGCAGCAATGTTTTCCAATGCTTTCTTCTTTGCCATAAAGTAAATCATTGAAAATTCTGCAAAAAACTCACAGCAGTTGAATTGCCCACTTACCTTTCTCTATTATCTAATTTGCAATAATTACATTCAGCTTAATGGAAGCAATTATTTAATTAGTACAAACTGGTGGCCATGTATGTTGAAATATTTCCTGTTGAAATATTTTGGGTTGCACACAGACCAATTACCGGCTGAATTGTACAGCACCTGATCACAAAGTTATTAAAAGTTCAGCAGAAAACTCCCTAGACAGTACATAGCTTTTGTTTTCAAAAAGCTGTGATGTCAGAGGAATGAAACTCAGAGGGCTGACATATCCATCTTTGAAACACCCACCCTTCCATTAAATGAGTTTAACTGGTTCAGAAATCAGTAAATTATTCCCCACCATTCCCACCAAAATTAATATGTGACTGCTACTGATATGTACACTGTAGGGGACAGGCTGAGAACCCCACTTGACTGAGAGCTGAGCACTCATGCACATACAGCATTTGAACAAGCACACATCTGGATGGCATCCACAAAAGACAAGAGGAAGAAGGCTGGCCTACGTGTCTTTCTTGAATTTAAGACACTTCATGTACTTGCCCAAGGACACTTCACTGAAGTTAATGAATTTTGTCTGGGAATTATTTTAAATAATGCCTTTCTCCCACCTTGTAAAGGCAACCATGCCTGGAAAGTTTATGGAGACAGACACAGCTTAAAAACACCCTCTTGAAAAACAGCTACCTCATGTGAAGAACAGAGACAACAATGAAAAGCTGAGACTTTATCCAGCTGGAATTCAGATTGCCACCCAAGAGAATGGCCACTCTTAGGGATCACATAGGATTGGTCAAAAAAAATGTACTTCAAACGTGAAGATTCTCATGGAAAGGCCAAGATACCAAAATCCTCTGCTGACCTCCAGAGGACTTATAACCAGGTCACAGGACACAGCCTTCACCTATTTACAAGCAGAAGAAATCCACATGTGATGCTGATGCTCCTACCACCCCCTCACAAGGATGGATCACAGCACACAACATGCAGAGTTGCTCCGGGGCTCCCGAGTGACTGGGGAAATCTATGGCAAATACCCCTAGACCTCATTCTTTACAGGGCTGCAAGTCAGCTGAGGATGAAATGAGAAGGGACTGACAAAGTTTAAAAGACCAATTCATGGGTCTTGCCCTGCAGAGCAGCTGCTCACACCTCACTGGTAATTTCTGATTAGCACTGAGTGTTTTTGCTCTCTGGGAGCACTCGGTCATTTTGCACCACACACATCAAAGTCCCAGCCCGATACCAAAGGGCTGCCTTTCCTTCTTTTTCTCCTCCTCCCCTTAAATAAAATGATTTCCAGGAATTAGCAGGCCCCCACATGTTTGTTTTAAACAGCAACTTCTTGACATTCCCACTAAAAATATAGAACTACATAAAGCCTAAGTGCCATTCTGCACAGAGGGTGCTGAAAAATTAAAATCTTTCTCTTCATTGGAATGAGTCCAAAATATTGTCATGCCAACTGTGGTTCTAAAGGTGCAGGCAAGATAAATTGAACAACATAATCTACAATTTCACAAACTACAGATATATCTGACTCCCAGATAACTGACTAACAAATCATTGACTATCAGAGAAATTAAGGCCAGAATACAGAAATTTCTTCTCTCACTTCCTATCACCTCCACCAGCACATCTTCTAATGATCTCAGCTTTTCATTTTACAGGATATTAAAAAAAAGGAAAGGCAGACAATTCAAAATTTATGAGGAACCAAGGGACCCTAATGAGTGCCACCTTTCTTGTTCCATTCCTCATGCCACTGGCATAAATTGGGTTTGCAGTCTTCCTCACTTAACAGCCCTATGTATCTTGCATTCATATGTTCTCCCTGTCTACCAGCTTTTAATACCATTTACCAACATTCATTTCTTCTCAGCTGCCTTTCTCCCTCCCGGGTTCTCTGTACAGCCCTAAAGGAACTCAGGAAAGTACATTTTCTACCATTTATGTTCCCAGCTCCCCAGGGCAAGGCACTGCACTCATCCCTCCTTAGGCTGAAGAGGACCAGGTGGGACACTTTCCACTACAGGCTAAAAAGGCTGTAAACTGCTATTTAAACTTGGATGCTTACAGAAGTGACTTGCTGGTAGCACCAGAGGCTCAGGAGCACAAAATGAAAGGGTAATCAAAGCCAAGTTTTTTTCCTGTACAGGAGAGCTGTACACAGGAATCAGGCCAGAAGGGTTGGGGTTTAAGATATAATGACAGTATAAAAATGCAAAAGTGCTTTTTCTTGGCAGGTATTTGTTTCTCATTTCCTGGGTTTTCTTGTATATGTTCTGCAGCATTTAAATCTAGCTGCTGGAGCCTCAAAAGCACAAAGGTACCTAATACAATATTCCAACTAAGCTCCTCTAAGAAATGCCTCAAAACCATTTGACTGAAGGAAGAAGCAGAAACATTTACCATCAGGTGGCCTTCTCAGGTACAGAAATTTGCATCACAAGCGTCAGCACTCTAGTGCTATTTGCAAAAGCTAAGTCTGCCAGGGCTGAAAATAATATTCAGTAGCAATAAAAACTACTGACTGTGGCTCGTAGTGAAGGAAAACTTTCCGGATAACAATTTCAAACCATGGTTGAGATAGCAATTCCTGTGTGGAACCAATCAAGACTCAGTGCTGGTTAAGACCCAAGAGGCTCCAAGGAGGCCCATCTTTTACAGAGATTTCAACTTCCTCTCTTTGAAAGCTGAGGGGGGAAAAAAAAAAAGACTGTAGCAAAACTGAATTGAAAAGTAAGGTGCCAAAGCAAAAGAAAAACTGGAACTCAAGTTCTATCACATCCAGTTCAAAAACTGGATCTAAGAGGGGTGATGTGATTTTCTGACATAACCAGGACTTGTCACTCTCTCCTAGGTGGAATATACAGAAGGTTAGACAAAGATGTGGACAGATGAAGCAGCATATAAAAGTCTAAGGAGAGCAGTACAAAAACCTTGTTCTAAGCTACTTTTTAACCCAGAGGCTAACCTAGACTGGGGTTCTGTTCCTTATGATAAGAGAAAATGAGGAAAGACATGGCATGTCCTGGATAATATTTATTCACAATATAATACTTAGAAAATCTTGTTTCCTCAAAATCAAAAAAAAAAGAAACTGAACAGCAAGACAAAGTTGTTCAGATTCTATTTCAGCTTCAACATTCTTGTCAACCTGTTCTTCATACAAACATTTCTTGTGAGCCCTTTCTGGACCCCTGCTACAACTCCTGACTGCTCACAGGCCTGCCAGCCCGTACCAGAGATACTTCTCACATATTTCTTCTGACGCTCTTTCAAATACTCATTCCAGCAACGAATATCAAAATGACAAGGGCAGCAGAACAGAACAACAGTTTAATCTTATCAAATAAAGGGAACAAGGTAGCCTTGGAGACGTAGATAGGGCCAACGAAACCCAAGTGCTGCAGAGCACAAGCAGGATGCCAGCCCAGCTCTGCAAGGCTGACACAGCAGAAGTCATGCAAAACAATGGCACTGTGGCTGCTCAACAGGGGGGTCAAGGGACAGCCCCTGCAAAGCACACCAGACATTGAAGATGGACCCCAAAGACACAAGGACTTCTGATAAGGGGTGTGACTACATAAAGCAATGCCTACACATCAAGCAAGCAGGGAGAGCTAATGAATGTGTAATCAGCGTGTGGGATAAAAGCCGTGCTTTCCCGATGCCCGGCGCACTCGAGTGCCCAGCGCTGCAGTGAGGAATGCCTGCTTTCTAATACTCCAAACTGTGTTAGAAAGCTTCTGTCTGGCCAATTTCTGTATCATTTCTGGCAACTACCAATGGGACACTCTGCCTGATCTCCCGTGGATCCGAGGGATCTCTGGATCTTCACACTGGCACCGGGACTTTCCTGGAGAAGACCACAGATCCCCGGACCAGTCTGGGACACAGGTAAGATCCTATTTGATAATAAGGCATTCTTTCAGGAATCCTGCCCATATAACACGTGTGGCTCTTCCAGGGCATTGGGTGGGTTCTTTGGTATTCCAGAAGTTGCTATTTGACTTGGTTTTATCAATCCATAATTGCTTTGTATTTGCATTCCTATCTGTACTGTAGCATTCTGGGTCTACTATTCGGAGATGGGCAGTGGACAATCTAAAAGGGGCATTGCGAAGAAATCCCCACTTGGTTGCCTTTTGCAACATTGGAAAAAGATTGGAGGCCCCCCTGGGGGACCAGCGACCAGGGAGAATTTGATTAAGTGTTGCAATCAGAGGTGGCCTTTATACCAACTAGACTCTGGAGAAAAGTGGCCACAAAATGGAACCTTGAATTATAACACACTGTTAAAGTTAATGTTGTTTTTAAGACAGGAACAGAAATGGGATGAGGTTATGTACGCTGATATGTTTTTCACTTTACGGAATCATCCTGAATGGCAGAAAGACTGTGGCTTGAATCCGGCCCCCTCAGACCCTTTTGTGCTGGCTCTTGAAAGGGAGAATCAAGGTTCTGGGTGCAGCATAGGACAAATTTGTTCTAAACATCTCCCCAGTATGAAGGATGATTTAAATGTTATGGTCAGTCCTAAGTGCAGGTTGGATGGGGGAACAGAAAACCAGGTTGCTAAGACTGATATGATGAGGGAACTGGCGTGTAAAGAGATGGATTTAGCAGGTCTAGAAGAGAAGATAGGGAGGACAGGGAGGATGTGTCGAGGAGCAGAGGAGAAGACAGAAGAGACAGAGAGGATGTATCAAGGAACAGAGGGTTTTAGTCCAGCTGCAGAGACAACTAGAGCTAAACACAGAGCTGTGAGAGCAGCTGTCTTCCATCAGGCAGCTGGTATTGATGGTCCAATTACAGCAGAAGTTCCATTTTCAATAACAGACCTTAATAATTGGAAGTTGATGGCTGGCACCTATCAAGATGACCCAGACAAAATGGCAAAAGCATTTGAAATGATGATAAAACTTCAGGATCCGGACTGGAAGGATATAGATGCTATGTTAGAAATGTTGTTTGACAGTACAGAAAGAGAGATGGTTGTTAAAACCAGTAGGAGGTTTGTGGAAGAGCAGATTTTGACAGGTAACTTGTCAGGCACACTGGACATCAATTTTCCCACTGTGGATCCCAAGTGGGATCCTAATGTGCCCATGTTTAGAGAGAGATTAAACAGATATCAACAATGGATACTATATGGAATTAGAAATGCCATACCAGAGGCTATCAATATGTCAAAATTATTTGAAATTAAGCAGGATGGTAAGGAATCACCTAGTGAATTTTTAAATTGCCTGAAAGAAACAGCTCAAAAATACACTAATATTGATCCTGAAACAGAGGAAGGAAAAACTCAATTAGCCCCCATATTTGTGAGGCAATCCTCAGATAATATTAGAAGGAAATTACAACAGGTTCAGGGACAAGACCAGTTTGATTCAGGGAAGCTGTTAGATGTTGCTTGGGGAGTTTTTCAGAACAGAGAAAACCAGCAAGAAATAACTAAACAAAAAGTAGTTGGAGGTAATGAAGGAATTTCTAGAGGAATGGTGCCCCCAGGGAAAGGAAGGGGACGAGGATGTGGACAACCTGTGACTGTCACCGACGATGACTGAGGGGGACTGGAGGATCCTTCCCTGGCAGAACCTCTGATTTCAGCTAAGCTGGGGAACCAGGAGGTAAATGAGGAGGTAGGATTTTTAGTAGATACAGGAGCTATTAACTTAGTGCTAAATATACTAAGAGGAAACTTGAGTAATGATTCTCTAACAATCACTGGTGCAACAGGGAATCGTAAAACTCAGCTATTTTTCAAGCCCATTCATTTTAAATTAGGAAAACAGTGGATGACTCACCAGTTTTTTTCATCTACCCAATTCACCAAAGACTCTCCTTGAGAGAGAATTTTTGGAAAAACTAAATGTTGAAATCAAATTTTAAACTGGCAAAATACTGGTTATTATTCCAGAACCTAATTATGCGGAAGCCTCTATTTTTGCATTACAGCCTCTGAAACTGGATGTGATACATCTGCCAGTATCACTTGAGGATGCAGTGATCCTGATAGTCTGGGCTGGAGAGGTGCCCAGGTGATCCAAAAGAGCAGTGCCTGTAAGAATTAAATTGAAACCTAGAGCAGGACTGGTAAGGCAAAAGCAATACCCTTTGAAAATAGAAAGTCATAAGGGGTTATAACCCCTTATGGAAAAATTTATAAAATATGGCCTATTGAAGGAATGTGAATCCAAATTTAATACCCCTATTTTGCCAGTTAAAAAATGCACACTGAAGGAAAGGCTTACCTGCTGGTATAGGACCTTAGAGCCATAAAAAATATAGTAGAAAATATACACCCCGTAGCAGCAAATCCTTACACCTTACTAGCAACCTTGAGTGAAATATTAAAATGGTTTACAGTATTAGATTTCAAAGATGCCTTTTTCTGCATCCCTTTGAGCACTGAGAGTCAAGAGCTATTTGCTTTTGAATGGGAAAATCCAGAGAGAGTAGAAGCCAACTGACTTGGATGGTCCTACCATAGGAGTTTAAATATAGCCCCCCCATATTTGGAAATCAATGGGCAAAAGAACTGGAGGAGGGAAAAATCAGAACCCCAAGGAGTCTTGTTACAGTATGCAGATGACATTCTGATAGCCACTGGAACTAAACAGCAATGCTGGGATCAGACTGTGGCCTTGCTGAATTTTCTGGGACTAACTGGATATAGAGGATCCAAAGACAAAGCAGAAATATTCCAGACCACAGTAACCCACTTGGGATTCAGAATTCTCCAAGGACAAAGGAGGCTGGGGCAGGAATGAAAAGAAGCAATTTACCAACACCCACTGCCACAAACGGTAAGAGACTTATATACATTTCTTGGGATGCTGGGATGGTGTCTCCTGTGGATTAGCAACTGTGGGCTGCTAGTAAAGCCATTATATGAGCTCTTGAAGACAGCTCAGAAGGACATTATAGTCTGCACTGATAATTCATGGGCTGCCTTTTTACAGCTCAAGCAAGCCCTTATGCAGGCCCCGCTTTGGGGCTCCCAGACCCCATGTGCCTGTTTGAACTATTTACCTCTGAAAGACATTACACACACTGTGAGCGCAGCTGCAGCTCCCTGGGGAGCAGAGCAGGGATGTGGCCTGCTTTTCAAAGCAACTAAATGTCAGCCAGGGCTGGTCCAGCTGTCTGAGGGCAGTAGCAGCTCCTGTTCTTTGATCCAGGAAGCTTGAAAGCTGACCTTAGGACTGTCATTTGGGATTGTCATTTTTGTACCACACATGGTGCAGTCAGTACTCAAGCAAAAAAAGGGCTACTGGCTCTCTCCCAGCTGGATGCTGAAGTACCAGGTAGTCTTGCTGGAGTGAGACAATGTGATAACCAAAACAATTTCTATCATTAACTCTGCTGTGTTCTTATCTGCCCAGTAAGTAGAAGGAACCCCAATGCCTGACTATGTTTTGCTTTGTTTGCTTACAAACTACAGAAGTGTATTCCAGCAGACCTGACCTTGGAGACAGACCCTTGGCAAGTCCTGACTGAGAGTTGTTTACTGATGGGAGCAGCTTTGTCCAAAATGGGAAATGGCTATCTGGATATGCAGTGACTATACACCATGAGGTAATCGAGTTGGGGCACTCCCTCCAATGTGTAATGGCACTCACCCGAGCTTTGGAACTGAGTACAGGAAAATGAGTTAACATTTGGACTGGCTCAAATACAAAAATTTTGGAATGGTGCATGCACACAGGGCCATCTGGAAAGAAAGAGGCCTTTGGACATCTCAAGGCACGTTGATCAAAAACGGAAAACAAATCTTGGATTTACTTGAAAGTATCCAGAAACCAACAGAGGTTACTATTATGCACTGCAGTGCACACCAAGCAGGTGAGACCAAACTGAAACCGGGGAATCATTTAGCCGGCAAGGCTGCCAAAGAGGCTGCAGAAAAAGGCATGCTAGAAAACATATCTTTAACACCCCTGACAGAGATACCTCTTCCAGTAGAAAAATCAGAGTATAGAGCTAGGGACTGTCAATTAATTGAAACCTTAGACGCAAAATTTGATCTACGAGGCTGGGCAGTTACTCCAACCAGGTAAATAATAGTCCCAGAACCGATCTTGAGTGAAATAGTGGATTGTGAACATAAAGCCACTCATTAGAGTACTGAAAAACTTCTGAAACATTTGTAAAAATCTGTAATTAGGTTTAAAACGGTTCAGACTGTACAATCAAGAATCCAACAATGTATAGTTTACAAAAGAAACAACCTTAACACAGCTAATGAAGTAGTGCTAGGAGCCATGAAATCTGGAAATGTTCAGAGTGAATATTGGCAGATTAATTTCACTGAATTACCCAAAAAGGGGAGTGTTAACACCTCCTAGTTCTGGTGGATAAATTTTCTGGGTGGCCAGAAGCCTTTCCTTGTTGCACTAACCAGGCTAGGGAAATTATTAAAATGCTGTTAAATCAAATTAATAACTAGATTTGGGGTACCTTTGGGAATGTCATCAGTCAGTAGTTCCCACTTTAATGCAGAAGTGGTACAATAGGTTGGGAAAGCCTTGGAAGGAATAGCTTGGGATCTTCATTCTCCTTATAGGCCCCAAGCTAGTGGCAAAGCAGACTGAATGAATTACACAAACTGCAATTGGGTAAAATATGCCAGGGAACCTCCTGGGCAGGAGCCCAAGCCTTACCTGTTGCTGTACTACAAATTAGAATTCAGCTGTAGGACACCAGCAAAATAAACCCCTATGAGTTGCTATATGGTCAACCCTACCACGTACCACACATTCCAGGAGACACACACCTAGAAGGAGGGGTCAACTTGGATAATTACCTCATTTCTCTTCATAAAACTTCATGGGATTTACAGCGAGCAGTGGTGATCTGCAGACTGACGGGACTGGACACACCAGTGCACGAGTTCCAACCAGGACACTGGGTCTCCTTAAAAGACTGAAGAACATCTCTGCTCCAGTCAAAGTGGAGGGGACCTTTCCAACTCCTACTGACAACTTTAACTGCATTGAAACTGGGCAGAGTAAAATCACAGATACATTATGCCAGAACTAAAAGGGCCAAATCCCCTCGGGTAATCAAAAACCCAAGATGCTTAAGTCTTGTTTTGCTATCAAAGTGGTGGAGTGTCTACAGATATCCAGGAAATTTGGAAACAAATTCAGATTTTACAATGCACAGCTCCAGACGACACCTCCTGGGGATCTGAAGAAATCTGGACCAAACTTACTTCATGGTTACCCAGCTGGACTTGGTTAAAATATCTATTTATACCTGTCACCACAATAATTGCTACGTGTGTTTTAGTTGCTTGTTGTAACGCGTTGTGCTATGAAATGAAAAACAGATATTAAGAGACTAGTTCCCATAAGGAACTTAGTCTCAAGAAAAGGGGGGACTTCATAAGGACAGTAAAACAGAACAACATTTTACTCATCAAATAAAGAGAAATAGATGAGACTGATAAAACAGAAGTCAAGAGGATGCCAGAGAACCATATAAGGACTTCCAATGAGGGGTGTGCTACGTAAAATAAAGTAATCTATATACATCAAGTAAGCAGGGATAGTTAATGAATATGTAATCAATGTACATATGATAAAATCTCTGCTTAGCCAACACTCAATTAATTAAAGGAAGGATTGTATGAGTGACAAGGCTCTGCAATAAAGAATGCCTGTTTTCTAACACTCAAAACTGTGTTAGAAAGTTTCTATCTGCCTGATTTTGGTATCTGAACTCCTGCATGAGGAGCAAGGTGTCTCACAAGGCCAGTTCTGCAAGGGTGTTTAGCACACCACCATGATGCCATGCAAAATGCATTTAAACTGCTGTGCACACTGAGTCTAGTTTGAATAGAAAGGGAGAAAAACTGCCAAGTTCCTAAGTAAGTCTCTAACAATAGGAAAATGTAAAATTTAACCTCAGGAAAGATGCAGATTACAATCATAGCCCTTAATGTTACAAACAGTGCTAAAATACTGTGTATCTTCAAAGTAGAAGTCACTCGAACATTTAACAGCACTTGAAGAGCAGCAAGCCCTACTTTGCTAGAAAAGAATAACATCTTTAATTGAGCTTTTAAAAAGCGACCAGGACTTTACAAGGGTAGATTCCTAGCATTACTTGAAATGAAGACCATTTAAATAATTTCATGCTATACATCATTAAGCTGAAACACTGAAAACCAGGATAGAGAACAAAGCACAGCAAAGATAAAGTGATCTGCCCAAGGTCGCCTGAAAATTTTTCTGAGAGGCAAGAAGAGAAACTAGTTTTTGACAAATCTCTACGACCTGACCAGAAAGACAGCCATTCCCCTAACATTTTATCTTGGGGTCATTAAGATGATATGCAGGTACAAACATATTTATGTAAAGGCTATGCTTATCTCTGAAAAAAAATGCAAGCAGGTTTCTCCTGAGTTACCCAAGCAAACTATGTTCTATAGCAAAAATTGGGTGTACACAAATCAGAAATGAGTCGGTTTAGTGCTAAGGCTGTGCTCTGTCACTAAAACAGAACGCTATCTAGGATGGAATAAATGTCCCCATCATATTTATAATTAAGCCAATCAATTTTTGTATTGTAAAATAACCCTGTCCAGAATCTTGATGAACCACATGACATGTCTTCCAAGCACTCTATTGTTAAAGATGCCTTTTTTACTGGAATTTCAATAATTAATCATGTATTGGGATAGTTTTATTTCTGTGTGGCTTACCCTTTGATGGTCTAATTTACATTTATAATGATCTACTCCCTTGTGGATTAATTGCTTGCGTTATTTTCTCTATTAATCAGACGTCAACATTTGCATTACAGATGACTGTTCGCATTATTTTCACACTACTAAATCGGGCAGCACGGTACTAATGATAAATACTTTCCTCAGTTCTAGATATGAGATAGCATCTTGTTCCTTATAAACAAAGGCATTATTAGGATCTTACCACTCTTCTGAAGTAGCCTGGTCATTCTGTGGTATTAGGCCCATATATTTATTATGTCTAAGAATTCTTTTTCTACCTGCAAACCATAAATGCACTAATATTTTGTTCACCCATTGCTGTCAAGTAAGCCCTGGGCAAAGGGCAGAAGGTTATGAATCTGAGGCCACCTGAGACTTTTTTTTTCCTAGATCCCTGTGTACCTTTAAAAGAGTTTCACACCTTTCAGGTACTCACTGCAACTCCTTCCTGGGTGTTCCCCACAGCGTTGCCTGAAGAGCTGCTTTTTGTCAAAACCGCATACTTACACTTAGGAAAAATAAATTATCAGTGCTAGTATAAAACAACACAAATCATTGACCTGAGCTAGGCAACCTGACTGTGCCTGGAGGAGATAGGGAAGTACTCACACACACTGACTGCTCTGTCCACAGGCCAGGGAGGCAGCCACCTTTGCCAGGTGGCTGTGCACAGTCACCTCCTTTGCAGCTCAGCTAGACCCAAAGGAACACACCTGGACCCTGCAGGGCGCACTTCTGCTCCCAGACAGTGGCACAACACTCAGCCCCAGTGCCTTGCTCATGATTCTCTCCCCAGATGTGATTCAGACATGCAGGCCAAGAGGGAGAGGAGGAAGAGCCTGGCAACCCCACTGCCCAAACTTTGCTGCTGCATCCTCTCTGATCCCAAGGAACTGGGAGCAATAGCAGCTGCAGCAATGCTCTCCCTGGGCTGCTACTCTGACACAGAGGTTTGGGCACGGTAGGGTTGTTCTTTGCACAGGAACACATCGCACTTCACAGGTCCAAAACACTCTCACATGCAAGGACCTTCAAGGCCAAAGTAGATCAGATTATTAAGATATGTTGTTTCTATACAGAAGCATCCCTGGGTCAGCAGCTTCAAGTAACAGACTTGCTATCCTCTGAGTAAAGTTGTGCTAAGCTTTGCCAGTTCCCAATTTTACAGTAGCAGAGAACAACTTGGACATGCAAAATAGCTAAATAGGTAAAATGCCAGTGTCAGGAACATAAACAAATGGTGCATCACAAGAAAACATGGTGGTAGCCATACTTCATACAGCACAAGATAAAATTCCCAGCAGATCTGTCACAAACATCTGAAACTCCCCACCTGCAGGCTCCCTCTTCTCCTCTAACTAACATTACAACTTCTGCCTTAAAATCTGTCACAGAAGAAGCAGTCCCGTGTTTGCCACAGACATTTCCAAGCCATATCTTTCATTCTGGGATGGTTAACATTTCCTCCACGTGACTCCAGTCAGACAGGAAGAGATAAAGACCTCCTCTGCCTGTTGCTACACACGAACCTTTTCCTTATCCCACCAAAAAAAAATCCATTCCACCTTATGACACTCCACACTGCACAGTCTGCACAAACAGGACTGTCAGTTGTGGAGTTCAAGAATAAGTGACTCTTGAGGAGGTGCCTGGTACCTGCACAGCAACATTTACAGGCTGTCTTACAAGGAAAGACAAATTGAAGGAGATCTATTACATCTTAAAGTGATTAAGTCCTTTCTAACACGTTATTCAGCTCCTTCCCTAGGGCCAAAACACAATCTATTCCATTCCCAAATAGCATTACTTTTTTCTGCAGACATAAGGAGGGCTGCTTATAGTGTAAAGTACTTTTTAGGGAAGTAAATGTCTCAAGGTGGTCCTCAGTAAGAATAGCTTCAAATCAACCTGCTCAGCATAAGGCATCTGCTGCAAGACATGAAGTATTAAAGTACTGGCTGACAGAGGCTCAACTAGGCAATAACTGGGAATGTTACTTCAATAACCTATTTATGGGATGCCCTCATTTTCCACCCCATGAATATAGTCCCTCCCTTGACTTCATGGTGTAGCTAGTAAAGCTGAATAGATCTACACATTTTGGACACAAATAATACCTTTGTATCTGCTGGCAGATGTTGTGCAGAAAGCTGCTCATTTCACAGCATAAAGCTTTTCATAGATACTTCATTCCTTGCAACATATTGTTGGAATTATGTCATTCCTGTATTGTATCAGTTCTTCCCCATTTCTTCATACCCTTTAAATTACACCTTTGGTCTTGCATCATATTCCTGGGGTCATTAAGTATCTGAACTGTAAATATTCCTATTCTCTGCCACAAGAGAACAGAGAGGAAATTGTGCAAGGAGAGTCAGAGTAGCCTCCTCTAACAAGAAATGAAAGCCTGGACTTTGTGTGCAGCTCCAAAACTTGTGCTACTGAGCTGCCATAATGACATACTACCTTCCATTAATCTGCAATTAAACACTGAAAGAGACTGTCAATCTAATACCCTATCCATTCAGCAGAACTAAATGTACCATTTCTGTCCCCAACACCGTTCCTATGACTAAAACTCTTCAAAATAAAGTTAAATGTGAGATTTAATGGAGCGAGGAAGAGTCCAAATTCTGAATTAAGAAGGAGCAAGATTACCATGTTTATAGCCTCGCCACATCTGTGACTGTAAAGGCTGAGAAAACAGAATGGCTCTGCAGGAATATATGCAAGCACATAAATCATCTGCTAATACCTACAGCAAACTCGTTTGTTGTCACAAATCCCCCTGGTACAACCACCTCTTTGCTATCTGTGTGTGTTCACTGCCCCTGAGAGACACAGTCCTCCTCAGTGCTATCCTGTCTGAAGTGCTCCTTGGTATCCATTACACCTGCCCCCAAAGCACACCACATTCCCTCACGGTTCACCTTACTCAGCTCGGCAGAACGTGCCAAGGTCAACACTCTATCACACGTGCACAGCTGAGACACAGGAGTGCTTGAACATCACTGCAGGCTTTAAATGAGACAGCAGATAGAGAACTGCACAGTCCAGGGGATGGAACCCAGGCTGACTCCCTGTCTCCTCAGCTGAAACTGCAGGAAGACATTCCCTTTGCATGCTGTAGTCCCACCAGAGTTATTGTCCAGTGGTTGCTGCCATCACTCTGCTGGTGGGAGCATTTGTGCAAGTGCTCCTGGGTCTGCTTTGGGTAGAATCCATCAGGACAGACCAACCCAAAAGCTGCAAATTGTTTACAATAAATGGATAGATTCAGCTTCCTGCAGACTGCCCTGCTGTCAGATCTCTCTGGGAGTGTCACCAGCTCTGAAAAGCACTGACGGGTAGTGACATCCTAGCTGACACAGCAGGAGCCAGAAGGGGACATCTGGTGAGAGCTGGAGGCCTGATTCCAGGAAAACATGCCTGTTCAGGGGGAAAAGGAGGTTCCCAAGTGCTGTTCTGAGTGGGAACTTTATCAACACGACTGCTGTCTTAAATGACACCGTGAGGCTGCGAGCTCTCCCGGACTGTGGGGCTGCTCCAGGGCTGAACTCAGACACAGCATCCAAACTAGTTCTCTGTGTACCCTGCAGCCAGGGCAGACACACTTCATCTGAGCATGACTTATCCACCCTGAAATAGGCACACAAAAGAGCTGGACTGAAGCACTTTCTGGCCTAGATGCTTTAATTGTAGACAGCTAGAGACAGATGAGATGAATGCCACTTTGATGAACTGAGCCTTGGCATGATGGGATTCAGCACTCAGGGCTTCAGCAGAATATGTACATCCACTGAGTGAATTTAGGGTTTTTTCCCAAATACATTAGAACACCCAGCTCAATTCCAGTGCTAGTCAACAACTTGTACAGCTCTTTGTATTTTGCAAACATTAAAGAATATTAAAAATCCAAACCAAATAAAGAATCACAAACACAAATGACCTCGACGTTCTTCATGATGGGCAAATCCCACAGCATTAAAAAGCACGGGAGCCATTCCAGAAGAGCATGGGAACACCTAAATGCTGAGTTTGAAACTGCTCTTGCCCTTCCTGCTCTCCCACAGCTGGTACCTCTGGACTCCCACCCATGCCCAGGTGAGAACTCAGTAGAAACTGTTTCTTGTGACAGGACTGTCACTTTGCCAATGGCACAAACGCTGCTATAGGCAAAATTAACCCCAGTAAATGAGATTGCTGACTACACTTGGTTATCTGAACAGCTATGCTCTTCCTCTCTTTTAACCAAATAAAAATCTTAGTTTTTGCTGGGTTTGGTTTGGTTTTTCTTTTAACCTCAGTATTCACAAAACAAAAATATTTGTGCTAGGTGTTTAGGGCTTGCAAAAGCACCTGCAATACTGGGCAAGCAAATTTTCCCACACTTGGGGTGCTTGCAACTATCTGGTCACTTCAAGTGCCATGGTCAGAGTTCAGCATCCACCAAACTCCTGACAACTAAGGAACAACCAGACATGCCATGCTGCCAGGCACAGGCATCTTAAGCCATTGGGCATCCAAATTTAGAAGCCATTCATGAGTCTGAGTCAGGGAGCTGATGTCTGAGTAATGAATGCAGTATAGCAAATAAATCAGTACCTTTTCATGAGGAAAACAGAGAAACATCCAGAAAATAAAGACCCGGCCTACAATGGCCCTAATATATATTGTAGGTATAGCTTACATACAAAACCAAAAGTCACCCAATTCCCAGCAGAATCCATACTGTAAACAAGGACACAGTCAGCTAAATAAACATCTTCAGAATCAGCACGCTGCATTAATTGAGCGCATATTTGCTAAATCAACATAGTTCACCAGGAAAAAAAATGCCCATTTGGATGTGGATTCATGTACATGGCTACTTTCTCCTGCCTGCAGGGCCACAGCTGGGAAGCATGGTAGGAAGTACAGAGAACATGATTCAGATGATGATGTAACAGCATTGCCAGCTCCCACAAAAAATTCACCAATCACAGCATTTAGCACTTGCAGGACATTGCAAGAGCCCTTGACGTGAAGTGAGCAGCTCCTCCAGGTCTATTATTTTTAGGTCTGCTAATTTAATCCGAGTTCTATGTAGGACCCTGAAGCAAAATATTCCCTCCTCAATTATCTGACTTGGAGATTTTTTCCTCCACAAGGGACTCACAAAGGTATTTTCCTCCATGTTAAGACAGACCTGTGCCCACCACATTCAAGCTCTGTCTTGTTCTTCAACTTCTGTAATGCTCTTAGCTTTCCTCCAGCATTATTTTTTTATTCTGCATACCAAAGGGCCATACAGGAAAAAGAGTGCAAAGGCTGAGAGGAAAAACTCATAAGGAAGGTGGGTGGTGATTACTTAAGCTGTGAAAGAGGAACAATGGAGGAGTCAATGTCCCAGCACACAGGAATGTGTATGAAGGTGAACGCATTTTTATGTGCCCTCACAACCACATTGTGGACCTCCCACTCCTGCCAACAAAGCAGAAAGGTCAGAAGAGAAATTAAATTCAAGATATATTCTTCTAAGAATTTTTTTTAAGAACCTCATGATTTGGTTTCATTTGATCTCTTGAGATTAGCAATGTTTGATGGAGCCCAACTCCTGTCTCCAAGTAACCAAGGGCAGCTTCTACCCCCTTCATATCACAGACAACATCTTACCAAAACAGCTGGTTGAGAGACGCATCCCTTCTGACTGCAACTAGGCCAGCAAGGTCCTCTCTCCTATCTGCAAGTGCAAAAGCCCACAAGTCTCCCCACTCTGCATCCAGCATAAGACCCCTGGAAGAAATACAATGTCTGCACATACAGGCTAGGATGCCATAAGGAAAAGTGAGCAGATCCAGACATTGTTGGAAGTACTTTGTACTAGTGGTGAGGAGGAAAAGGCTGAAGTGGCAGGCTGCTTTCACTAAAAGCCCTCTTAGGATGCTGGACACCCAAGCAGGTGGAGCTCTGAAGCCAGCACTGAGCCTCGAGCTGCTGCATTGGCCATTTAAACGAGGCAGCTTAGCTGCAGCTCACAGCTGCAGTGCACAGCGCTGTTCAAGTGAGAGACCTGCTTAGTCTGACATTAAACCTCCTGCTCACAGGGGTGGGTTAGCCGTGGCTAAGAGCCAAATGCCCTCCCAGGCTCCCACTCACTCTCTCCTCTCAGCAGGATATGGAGAAATTATAAGAATAGGAATGAGAAAGCTTGCAGGTTGAGATAAAGACAGGGAGATTGCTTATCAATTACTGCTGCAGGCAAAGCAGGCAAAACAGACGTCCCTTGATGAAAATTACTTATTGCAAAGTAAAATAGATGCAGGTAAAGAGAAACAAACCCACAAACGTTAAAATACCACCTTTCCTCTCCCAGGTTCACCTTCACTGCTTTTCCCAAGACTCTACCCCTCACCCCAAGCAGCACAGTGGTTCAGAGCTATGGTCATAGAATCAGAGAATGATCTGGGTCAGAAGGGGACTTGAAAGATCATCTAGTCCAACATCCTGCAATAAGAAGGGACATCTTCAACTAGACCAGGTTGCTCAGAGCCCCATCCAACCAGACCCTGACTCAGTGTTTCCAGGAACAGGGCATCCACCACCTCCCTGGGCAACTTCTTCCAGTGTTTTAGCACCCTCATCACAAAAAACTTTTTCCTTTTCTCTGGTCTGCATTTATCCTCTTTTAGTTTAAAACCATTTGCTCTTGTCCTATTGGGGTAAGATAATCCTCTAATGATAACAGAAATAATAAAAAAATACTAATATTCCTGTAATCATAACAAGCCCTAAGTAGTCTACCCCCATCTTCTTTATAAGCCCTTTAGGTACTGAAAGGCTGCNTTGTTTTGCCACTGTCCATAATTAGAATGTGGTAGATATACAGTGTTGACTGCCAATCAAGTTTTAAAATAAACAAACAAACAAACAAAAAAACTAGAACCATATTTTTCATTTCAGGAACACAACCTGCCAGATGACTACAGCTGTTCAACTGGCCCAGACCAGATAACTGAAACACATGGTCTCTGAGACACACACCATTGTTAAGCCCACACAAAACACTGTGGACAACCAAGGACCCAGCAACATAAAGAGAAAGAANAGCCTGTCCTCACAGAAAAAATGCCCTCAGATTATTTTTGTGTCCCTTCTCTGGACCCACTTCAACAGGTCCATGTCTCTCCTGGACAGAGGACTCCAGATCTGGATGCAGAACTCCAGGTGGGGTCTCATAAGAGAAGAGGGCCAAAATCACCTTCTTCATCTGGCCACACTTCTTTTGATGGGGCCCAGGACAGGACTGCCTTCCTGGGCTGCAAGAGCACATTGCTGGGTCATATTCAGTTTTTCATCTGCCAAGTCCTTCTCAGCAAGGTTGCCCTCAGCCCCTTCTTCCCACACAGTCTGTACTGATACCACAGGAACATCCATCAGCTCCTGTACGAGTCCTCCACAGGCTGCAAGTAGCTGCTCCTGTCTAGCATGGAGCATCTACTCCTTCTTCTTCCCTGACACTGGTGCTCCCTCTGTTCTTTCTCTCTTTTTTCTCTCCCCTCCTCCTCTGCTTCTATGGTGTTTTTTGTCCTTTCTTAAATCTGTTTCAACAGAGACACCACCAACCCACCTGATGGGCTGACATTTGGCATGCAAGTGCTCCCTGATCATTTCTGGAGAGTAAATTAGATAATCTGAAATAACGCAATGTAAAATAGACAAAAAGTATTCTAAAATATTTCAAGACAGTAAGAATATTTTCCTTTAAAAAAATCATATNTGTTAAAAATTTCCAAGAAATAATTAACTCTCAGAATTATTTCTTTCTAAACATTTTTGAAAAAGCTTTCATTTGAAAAAATGTTCCTATGCACCCTCCAGTCCTTTTCCCCATGGGAAACCAGTTCACAGCACAAACTGCAGTGGCTGCAGAGAGACAGTGTTTATAGAAAGAAAACACCAGGCACAAAACCTAGCCAGTGCCGAGGCTTCCACTGTGCCCCCAAAAGGGCATTCACCCAGAAACCCCACTTCTCCTAAATGCAAGGCTACAGCTGTTCCAAACAAAGACAAACCACCACTCTATTCCAAAGAAACAGCGTTTTAAGAAAATTCAAAGCAGCATCTTTTCAAGCTCACATCTTTACTTGTTTAAATCCCCATCCATGTTCAAAGGTCCCAAACCCTATAGGTGAGCCCTGTACATGTAGGTGAGACCGCAGAAGTGGTCCAAAGCTCAGCAAACACAAACTTAGGACAGAGCCACCATTAATGGAAGGGCTACCTGGGGAAAGAGCCCAACACCAGCAAATCTGTACTTAGTATGCTCTTCCACTGTCAGACATCACGAGGGAAATAACAAATTATACATGTGGGATGCTGTACTTAAATGCCTTTTCCTCTGCCTGCTCCTTATCTTCCCTTTCTCAGCACACTGAGTAATTCATCAGAGCACAATCCTGGGAGGTTCTGACTCCAACACCTCAGTTTACAGCAAAACCTCAGCAGTTTTTGCAAGTGCTTGTACGAGTGGACAAGCAGACCACATCAGGAAGAGCATAAGCCCTTAGCAAAGCCTGGCAGGGAATGCTCAGCACCTCCCTGCTGTAGAGAAAATAAACAAAAGTCAGGCTCAGGGTTTAGCGCAGGACTTGGGTATCCATGCTTCAAAACCCTTGTCTGGCTTGGGGCAGCTCACTCCATCTCCCTAGTGGAGACACTGATGTCTCCTGCACCAGGCTGATGTGGCAGGGTCCTGCAGGCTGGACACCACGCACACACGAGCTACAGGGGCCGGGCCAGCGCTGAGGACAGACAGACTCAGCAAACCCTTGGAGGAGGGAAAGAAAGAACTTAAGAAGATTAAAGAGCACAAAGTTTGACTAGAAGCCAAAGTGAACCACACTCTTAAATCATTTAAGCACTTCTGAAAACTGTTCCTTGATTCAAAGGTTTAAGCACTGTTTGTCTCCCACTTTAAAGAATAAAGACCAGCAAAGAGCAATGGCCCTGATACAATTCAGTGCCTCCGAGACATCTGCTGAATACATAGCTTTCGTGCAAGGGTGACAAGTAAATGCCACCAGCACAGAAGGATGATGAGGTCACAACAGAGAAGTATTTTGAGACTCCTACCTATCCTCCTTTTCCCCAGCATAATGTTAATAATTTACTGTAAAATATTAAAATACTGAGCCCTGAGATTTTTGGTCAATAAACATGACCAATGACCAGAATTTCATCTTGTGAAATAAATAGAAAATATTACCCTGTTCCATTTGGCAGCTCAGGCCTATAACTCTGTGATGCTCAAAACCAACAGCTTTGAATGGGCATTAGCACCTTAAATAATCCATGGCATTGCACACAGAACACTGCTATTAATTTTCTTACCATGGTGCAAGCTTCCAAAAACCAATAAAACAAACCAAAAACAAACAAACAAAAAAAACAACAAACAAACAAACAAAAAAACCCCAAAATCATCAAGCTGATTTTCTGGACAGCAATTTTTTGGTCAAAGTCAATAACACAAAAATGTATCTACATAGTAGATCCTACCCATCACCTCAGAACCAGAATCCAAAATACCTCACCTGTCTTCACTAGACCAAAGGGTTTTGGGTGACAAACTACCACTGAATTACTTAAACAGCATAAACTATGGCAATGATTCTGGAGCAACAATGAATCCCTGCTCCCTGGGGTGTGTTCTAGGTCCTCTTGTAATCACAGGAGACACAAGTCACTACAGCTCTTTTAGTTAGTGGATGTTTGGGTTTTTTCCTTCAACTGAAATTATCAGAGGCTCTTACTAAGCAGTGGAGTTCAAGCTCTGGGGCAGCCACATGGACAATCACGAACAATCCCAGCTCCTCACAGCTGCTTGCTAACCCTGAAACCCCAGAATTTCTGTTTAAATGTAGGCATGGCAAACATGCTTACACAGCCTTCAAGAGAAGAAAGAGCCAGGACACAACTAAGCTGGATTTTATTATGAAGATGGGACACACCAGGAATGGCTCCTCCCTGCAGCATCTCCAACTGCAGAGGGAGTCTCCTGGCTCTCAAGATAGGCACATATTCCATTTGCCATCTGTTAAAGGTGAGACAGGTATCTCCTGCCAGTTGGACAGTTTTCCTTATCTCTTCCAAGAACAATGTCTCCCTCCGGGGAGGTATCTCCTGTTAATGGGCCATTGAATGACTCACTGCACNGGTAGGGACGGAATAAACACGGCACTAATATCTTCCTTCCACAGTTTTTGTGTGACCTTTGGTAGATCTCAGCAGACATCTCTCCCATCTGTGCTAGTTCCAGTGTGCCTTTTGTGTCTCCAAGACAGCCAGGCGGGACAAAAGCAGAAGTCAAAACATCTGTCAGCCTGTGCTGCTACAGAGGAGAGTGGCTTTTTGCGTGAGAGACCACAGCACCACAAAAGCGTTGGCAGGAGGCCTAGAGCTGCCAGACTCTGTAGCTGGCCGTGTGAGAGGGACAGCTCTGACAAGGGCAAACAGTTCCAGGACACGAGCTGCAAACACACTAATAGGCTTAGGGACAAAAAACCAGTCACCCAGGAATTGCACTGAGCAATAGGGGGACAACCCTGAAAGGGGAAGATGAAGCTGCGGCAAGATGAAAGGGAGCAGGAGGGCTGGAGCTATGCAGAACAAGACTGGCAGCGTATCTGGGATTTAAAATTAGCCTTATGCTGATCTAACCAGCCTTGACTGCATTTCAGCTCTCACAAAAACACCCTGATGCACTTGGCCAAGGACAACCCCTGCTGAGGGCGTGTAAATCAGACAGCAGCACGTCCCCCACTTTCTCCTCCTGCCTGTCGCCCCACAGCCACAGCAGCTCCTGCTGGAGGAGATCGCCAGAAGCAAAAGTGACCAGGGACCAGGCTGGTGAGGAGGAGAGAGCTGGCACAGTGTCTGCCTCATGCTCCTTTCTCCAGGGTACACTCTTACTCTTGAACAAATGCCTTGCATGCCCTTCTCCCTCCCTCTGCCAGCCAAGCCCATAAACCATCCTTGTTTGAGTGGCACATGCAGCCACCCAGGCCACAGTGCATCTGAGCCCACATCAGTTCTTGCACTGCTGGTAAACAATAAAAAGAATAAAAACATTGTTCTGCATATGCAACGAATAAAACTCTGAGACGGCAATTTTCAGACAGCAATGCATCCTCCTCCCCTCTTCCCTTCCCTAGCCCTATTCCTGTTGTACTTTCATGTGCCTATCACTGCAAACAAAAGATGTAGGCCAAGCTAATGAAAAGTCTGAGCTGTGGTATGTGGGTGTATAAATGAAGCAGCATGGCCCCTGTGTGCATGAAGTAATTACAGTAAACACATTTCCAGACCTGTCAGGAGTCATTTGTTTTAAAAGGAATAAAAGATAGCTGACTTATTTTCCCCTTCAAGCAAGAAAAAAAATAAAAAGAAAAAAATAGGAAGTAAAAATAGAGAGAAAAGAAAATGTATTAATAACTAAAAGATAAGGAAATATTTCTGATGGGTTCTCTCCTTCCTATCATTATCAATGTGATGGATGTGCCGGGACACCCCAGCTGCTTGTACAACCTAGTGCTGTACAACAGAGGGCTCGATGCAGTTGCCTCCTGGCAGTATGACAGGAATAAACGAGAGAGAAAAGAAACACTCAGGGGGATAGAGAGATCTGCCCGAGGTGGCACAACAGATCTGCAGCAGAGTCAGAAATCCTGGCCATAGGAAATGCCAATTTCCTATATATACCTCAGCGCTGCTCTGCTTTCCTAAGTGCCTCCAGAGGTGCCTGATCATCTCACAAAGGCATCCTGAGCTCCTGATAACACTGCAGGAGCTGAGAGAGCAAATATCCAAGCTGTGGTGAGGGACACAGATGCCCTCTGTATCATTATGAGGTCCACGTATGTTCCCCAATTCACCTGTAAAATCAAACGACTTGGCAGGCTCAACTATCATTTTCAGGAGTCGTGCACTCTCTTCCTCAGTGCCCAGCCTCCAGCTGGATGTAACTCCACTCAGCATCACTCTCTGGCCTGGCCATCCAGCCAGTTTTTTACCCAGTTAACAGTCTATTAATCCATAACTGTTCTTAAGAGGCAGTGAGCATCTCTGATCCTGCTGGAAGGCACTGTGATTTTTCATTGCATCCTCTGCCATTCCAAGGCTCAAAAGATCCTATCATCATTCCCAGGTCCAACCCTCCCGTTCTGCACTCTCTGCATGTGGTGAGAGCACACATGTCAGGGCTAAAGAATGAGCTGCCACCACACCAGCTATGCTTTGGCTCAGACACAAACACTTCTGACTCCCAGCTCTAAGGGCTCAGGTCAGCATCTGCTCCACCAACAAAGCAGGGGCACCCAGGATGAGGAAGGTTTGATACAAGCTCATGAAATCAAGTTGGAGATACAAACCAACTCCCCCGTTGTGGCTCATTCTTCTTCAGAGGGTGGGCTGAACACAGACACCTGCAAGCCTCTGGATAATGCACAGACATTCATAGATACACAACTAGCACAAGCAATGCAGATTTGTTCCTTTCCATCCAGAGTTCCTAGGTTCATTCTCCAGGGATGACCCTAATCAGGGTCATGTCCTTTTTTAGAAAGAAACAGAATTTTAAAAATCCCATCTAACCATACTTTAAGAAGATAAACTACTTAGCAGAGCTATGCAAAGAAGTAGTAAACTGAAAGGCAATTTGTGTCCAAATTAATTTCATGAGGGCAAAGGATTCTTTATCAGTGCCTTGAAATATTAGGTTGGAATTCTTGTTGGCTCTCTAAAAGATCACAATAGATCACAGTACTTTTCAGATCCAGGCTTAAAGCAAGCCAGAGATAGGGTAGCCCCCAGGATAAAATTACCAAATCAGACAGTAATGATCTGAAGAAATGCCTGCTCCCCACATCCTGGGTTACTCAGGATCACCTACAATTACATCCCTGTGTACTGGGGATGCTCAGGGACTCACTCTCAATATTGGGGATTCACTCTCAATACTGGTGTATGGATAAACTGCCATTTGAAGCCCCTGATCTTTAATCCCCATGACCAGCAGGTCCTCCTGCTCCCTTGCAATTCATCACTGATGCTGGCAGGTGTTTTCTGAGGTGCATCTAGAAAGGCAGGATTAACCGGAATAGTAAACTGTATGTCCACCACTAGTGAAGAGCCACGAAAATAAATTGTGTTGCAGGAAATCCCCTTGGCTTTTTATCAATATTAGCACTGAACACTGGGGAGCCACTCAGCAGTCTTCTGTTGCCTTGCTGGGATTTTCTACAGGTTGCAAGGGACTGATTTATAAAAGCCTCCATGCCTAACTTAAATAAGGCATACACCATAAGCAACTTGGGAGCAGGCAGACATATTTACTGTCTTAGATAAAAGCTTTTACCTTTAGATACTTCAACAGTTTCAATACCTTTATCAGCCTACATCCACAAAGTCAAGTAGTACTACTTTCCTCATCTCATTTCTGACAACCTGAGCTATTGAGAGGCCATTTGAATTATTCAAGGCTGTGTGGGAAAACCCATGGCAACACAAAAATATTGGATTGGTGTTCTTGCATTGCCAGCACTACACTTGTTCTCCTGAGGCTGTTTTGTTGTAGAATCATTAAGGTTGGAAAAGGCCTCTAAGATCAGCGAGTCGACTGTTAACCTGCCACCACTGTGTTCACCTTTAAATCAATATCTCCAAATGCCGCTTCCACCTGTTTTTCAAATGCTTCTATTGAGAACATGTTTTTGAATATTGTCTATTAAGTAACTCTCACAAAGGGGCTCCCAGGTAGTAAAGCTCTACTAGTAAGAAAGAGGAGCTATTAAAAGTGCAGCAGAAACACAGGACTTCCACCTAAGTGATGTTTCCAGTGACAGAGTGATACTGTGCATGCTCCAATAGGAAGCCCTCAAAGGAGGTTTCTCCAGGAAAAGAAGAAAGGCTGCCCAAGAGCCTAACCCTGATCCACCAGCAGGAACAAACAACACAGGTTTCAGTTCCTCCTCCATCCCCACACACATTCACCCAGTACCTCTCTCTCTCACACAGATACATTTACTTACTTTTAATAATAATAGTAATAATAATAATAATAGTAGTAGTAGTAACAACAAGAACATAGGCAGAGCTCTCCAACAATCTTCAAAAAGGATAGGGTTATGCAACTCTACCCAGGTCATGGCAAAACAGAATCTGAAATCAGTCAATACCTGATTTTCCCTGACTGATATTAAACCCTATGATGCTGTCCTCTTTTTACATCTGCTTCATATTAGTGATACACGGGGGAAAAGGGAAAGAATGAGGAATAAGACTTTCATTTGTATCAGCTGAACAAGGACTCATTTCTGGAACCCTTTCAGGGTAAAATTTTGATTGTAAGAATGAAGACCATAACCAATGCTACATAGTCCTCACCCACTTATTACTCTTTCCCCTCATTTTTCAATCTGATGGTTGCACACTAAGGAAAATAACTGTTTTCACTTTATTAGATCAGTATCTAGAGGGCATGGACAAGATCACACCACCATCACACAGGAAGGGCACAACATTTAGTACATCACTGGGAGAGGAGGCAAGAGGAATCCAAGGCTTTGTTCCTGAGCAGCCCTCCTATCTTAAGGCTTATACTGCCTCTCTAAAACTCTTCTTTCTTGTACTACATAATTTTGCACTTCCTTAAAGGCAGGGATTTTTTTCCAGGCTATCATATATACTTTCCCACTATTTCCTGCTCTGAGATCAAACCTGTCCTTTCCTGCCATCATTCTCCAGTATTTCTCATTTGTCCTTCTCACTGTCATCCCAGTCATTTCCTTATCTCCTATCTCTTCTGCTCAACTTTGATCCTTTGCTGCTCTATGCACACCAAATGACCTCAGAAAGCTTTGCCAGCACTCTACCCTCTTGAGGCTGTTTCTTCTATGTAATACTCTTTCCTCAAGAATCTGATTTGCAAAACAGCTGAACTACCACTAGTCCAGCGTGTTTCCAGAGGAACTACAGGTTGCTCAATGCTTCAGGAAAAAAAATTTCATTTGTTCAACTACATAAGCAAAGGTAGAGCCCAGCTTAATAGCCACTGTGTGGTTCATGGCTGTCTGCATGCCCGACTGGGAGCCAGAGCTCCCATTCAGACCCTACCTTTGTCTCTGTCTTACTGATTCTGGGTAAGCACCTGACCTTTTCTTCCTCTCTTCCATCTGTAGAGCCGAGGTGACTGCACCTCCATCACAGAACTGCTGCAGATTTAACTCATCTGCTGCACTCACAGTGCTCTGAGCTCCTCAGATCAAGGGTGCTGGAAAGCACACGGTGCTACAGCTAGGGGAGATGTGCTTTTGCATGATCACAAGCTGAAAAGCAATCAACCACTGAGGACAATGGTGCTTTCCTGACACTCCTGTCCTTTAACATTTTCCACTTTGAACACAGTCATGTTCACATTTCATTTTTTTATCCTTTCCTTTCCCTCTCTTGCTGTTTGAAGCAAGCCTCCAGGCACAGCCTTTTCTGATTAGAGCAAAGAGAGAGACCTCACTTCACTATGACCTACTATCCCAGACAGCCTTTGCCAGGAATCCAATCATCCAAGGAAACACTGGAAAGCACTGCTTGTGCCACTGCTATCAGGGAAATAAGCAACAATCTCCAACAGCTACAGGGAAGACGGCCACACAAATTAAAATACAGTTTCCACCACACACATTAAAAAGAACATTCCTGAAAATCCTTATGCCTGAGCCAAATTTTCTGCCTGCAGGAAGATTCTACGAGGCAATGAGAAACCATCCAGAAGCCTGGAGTTACTGTTATGTATAATTACCTGCATTCCAGCTCTGGTATTGCAGCGATTCCTACACGGCTGCTTCTTTCACATACACACACAAACACCAGGCTTGCCCACTGGAGGAGGAGTCCACATGCACATTACCACGCATTTCTGGCCTGGAAAGTGACACTTCCTATTTCCTACCTTATTCTTGTACTCACTACCTCCAGTCAAATTGAACACAGTAGCTCAAATACAAGCACATGCAGTAAGAGACAACTCCCACACCTGGAAACTAGAATCCCTGTAGTTTCTGTGAGGTAAAGCCCAGGTATGCAGGTGAGTGAAAAGGGAGTTTTTCTTTCCTTGCCTGTGAATAAAGGACAGCCTGCAGTGCCCAGTGCTAACTGACCAACCCAGTAATCTGGGTAACAACCACTTTGTGTGTGCAGGCCCTAAACACATCAGGGTAAATAAAGAGAAGGTAAAAGCAGGAGCTGAAACATTGACATTTGGATGGTAAGAAAACCAAAAAAGGACAAAACAAAAAGAGGCACAGAGCAAAGACTCCTTGGGAAAGGGTACTTGAAGGAAAAATAGCCAAAAACCCCCCTTGCCTCAGCCACACGACATCTTAATGTTTGTCAGCATTCTAGTTGTTGGATTTAAAAAAAAAAATACATTGTGAGCTTCTTCCCAGCTGCCTTCTTTTTGCAAAGTTTACCTGGGCTAGTTTCTGTGTTTCTCCTTTCCAGCTCTTTGTAACAGCAGACAATGATGAGCTGAACCCTCTCTTTGATGCAGATAAGGCTTCATTCCTGTGTCACCTAAGGTCACTTGATCTTCTCAGTCCTGTATCTCAAGGGTTTCAATTAATCATTGCCAGCTCAGCCAGAGACTGGGATCATCCATTTGCAATGGCTGTGAGTCTGGTTCAGAATCTCAATGCAGGAAAACGCTTGCCAAGCTCTCCCCTGGTGTACATGCAGAGAGGACTAGAGAGACACTCACATCTGTGATCACTGCCCATGCACCTCCAGCAAGGCCAATGTTTTGCTTCCCAATCTTCATGGAAAAGAAAATGCCTCTCTGCAGTGTATTAAACTGTGCTATACAGGAAGGAAGCTAGGTATTGGAGGACTGATTATACTGATCTGCAACAGCAAAATGCTCTGTTGTGCCTTATGCTGAGAGCACATGATGCATCTGCATGGGCTGAATGATTTGCTTCAAAATTGTGCCCAGATACACACTGGCTATAAGGTCCTATGCAGGTTAAGTCAGAAATACTGAGCTTCAAAGTGGAAATTCTGGTGCCTAAAACACCCACATTTGAGCATTCAAATCCCTCCCTCAGATTTTTTTTTAGAACTGGCACAGATCCATTCCTCTCTTTGGGGTAAATTCTGAAGTACTGAATCAGTCAAGATGGAAAATGCCACTCAAAACCATCAGATTACAACCTATGTTCATTCTTGGCAGATTTGCCTTGAACCAGGTTGTTCTACTCAATTCCCAGTGCTCCAGATTTCAAAATCAAAAACAGATTTCAAAACCTGCTCAGCTGTTGTCACGCACTGTCCAGACACACAAGGCAGCAGGAAACAATTTCATATTTCAACACTCGCTCTTGAAGAATTAATACACACTTAGTTGATTAGCATGGGGAGGAGGGACAGAGAAGGAACAAAGGAGAGGAAGAAAAAGTGTGCAGAAAGTAACAGCATGAGAAGCCTGACATTTCTTTCTGTGGTTGTCTTTTTTTCTGCTGCATGGGTTCCTAAGCATTTGTGTATATTGAAAACATAAGTGAGCACAAAATAATGCTATCCAGGAAGAAATCTGGTGAAGCATGACATATTGATTTCCTAGTAAAGATTGTCATCATACCACATTCACCCAAGGAGCAAAAAAATTGCCTCTGAGAAGCAACTTAGTAAATACCAAGGCAGTACCATCCACTCATCAACAGCCCCACTTCGATGGAGAGAAAAACCATGCTTGAGGAAGAGGCAGGATTATAATCCAAATGAAAAATAAATTTAAAACCTAATGCTGATAGTGAATAATCTATCCCTCTGTGAGGTACAGGAATCCCTTTGAAAAGCAAAGACATAATATGACACATGTGCAGTGACTTTCTGAAAGCAAAAAGAGAAGAAAAGATATTGGAAGAATGTGTTGTCCTACGTCATCAGGGAAGGCTAACGTTGAGAAAGTCACTTGATAAAAATTGGCTGGTGCTGCCTCAACTCTCAGCTGAGCAGCAGACCTGGAGTGCAACCCTGAATTTGACACTCCTGAGACACTGCTGGCCTACATCCTTATCATGCCCTGCTGATGTGCCACACATCACACTTCTCCTGAAGATTTTCCCCCCCCCTCAGGAAGTCATCTTAACAAGAGAAAAATTAAAGGACTATTAGAGAAGCTGTCAACAAAGAATCCTCACTACACCCCTGATACTGCAGTACTACCAACACTTACACTGGTTACTCATTTAGGCTTCAGTTTACAGGCTTTTAGTTCACTGCTTTTTGAAAATTATGACTTAAAACCACTCCACCTCTTCTCCCAGCCCACAGCTATGTATGTCTGCTCTCAGCCAGGCCCACACCTCCCAGGGAGTGCCAGGTCAGCTCTTCACAAAGCAGGGTACAAACGGAATCAAGGAACTTCAGGAAGCTTAAAAAAAAAAACCAAAAAAAACCCCAAAAAAACCACAACCTTCATACTACCTGCCCCTGCCCCCCTGAGAATGTATCTTCTCTAAAAAAGTGAGCCAAGCTGGAGCCCTGAGAAAGGTGGCAGGATGTGCAGTTGCACAGAACAACAGACAGAGATGCTGCTATGCCTTATGGGTGCAAGGTAGAGCAGCAGTAGGCAAAACAGGTATTACTGTCAAAAAAGCTGTATCACAGAACCATAGCCATAATAAAGAAGTGGTTTACACTCATTTTCCAAAGGGTTTGATGACTAAACAAGTGGCAAGACCAGGTACAAAGACTACTTGTCCTCCTTTGTCACAATGATTGATGGTAATGTTAATGGTACTTTATGCACCCATCAAAATATTATCCCCCCCAGGGGCGTACAACGTGGCAAAGACAAATGAGGAACTGAAGTCTAGCACTGTATATTTGTTCCTCAAGTCTCCTGATTTATACTGCACAGGAGGGATGCCCTGCACTGAGCTGATGTGTGGCAGAGCCATACATCTGCTCAATTATTTCAAACAGTTCAAAGACAGCTGCCTGCTTCATCAAAAGCACCCACGTGTGCACTAACAGTGTGAAAGGCCACAAATACGTAAAACAAAAACGCATGGAAAATATCTGTTAATGGTATCACATCAGTTTGGTAACAGATTATTTTGTGCACACAGGAGTCTGGGGAAAGTAGGATTATTAGGATTTAAAATTACTGGTCATGTTTTTCACTAAGGATCAGCAATTAGAAACTTCAGAGTTTTTACAGAAACATAAAGGAGCCGCTCATGAAAAATTTCACAAATCTTTCCCCAATAGTGTTAGCATCAACTGAGATTTAAAGGGGAGAAAGAGATGAAGTATATGCAGAGTTGTCCACTGCTTGGAAGGCACTGATTAGCTGGCTCTTCCCAACACTAACCTTGTTCACCTCCCTGTCCCACTGAGGAGCTACGTGGGCTCGGGCAGTCAGCCTACTGCCATTAATTATCTCCAAGACTACTCTCACTATAAAAAAAGGCATGCAACACCTATTCTTACTTTGCTATCTTATCTCCTACACCCAGGAGCTAGGTTACTCTAACTGGTGTCAGCTGCAAAACCAGCTACTAAACCACATGTGTAAGTGTACAACAACCATGGGCAAAGCTCCTAGGGAAACTCCAATCCTTATGTTCAGTAGTTTCTTCACCTTATGCAAGTGCAGGTTAACTTTTTTTGAACTACAGTAACTATGAAAAAGAACAACACCAAAAAGTAGAATGAAAGATCTGTAAGAGGTGCCTAAAGACAATGAAAATTGCAGCCTCTGTGAACTATTCAAATACATCCAGTTCTCATCACTCAGCATCCAGGAGGGCCCATTTATCTTGCATTAGGTTTTCATGGCATGCTTTTGCCTTGGGCAGGACTTTTGAGCTGTGACTGAGTGGGAAATATTTAAATTTAAAGAAGATAGTGACTGTAAATGTGTCAATTAAGTACTTTACAAACATTATTGCAAAAGGTAAGGCAATTCAGAAGCTGCCTCTCTTAAATAAGAACAGAAAGTAGAAGCCAGGCAAGTCCACTCCACTGTATTAAAGCTTTGGATAGCAAGCAGAGGAGCATCACAATACAGTGTATGGAAGTGTAAAATATGAACCCCAGCTTGCTTACCCACAAGTTCTCCCATTCTCCTTACTGGAGCTGTCCAGGGACATATCAAACATATAAAGAGTAATATCTGCTCTAGTGTGTGCAAGATTATATTTCACAAAATAGAATGTATTAATAAAATTTGTGTTGATTTTGAATGCTAAGAGACTTTTCCAGTATTTCAGCCATTTGCTATGGTCCAAAGCTGAGAATATCAGCTCTTTTGGGGCATCTCAGAGTTAGCTTCTGAAATCTCCGAGCTCACATCCATATTTTTCATGTGCAGTACACAAAAGACACTTGTTGGAAAGGGATGGGAATGATCCACAATTAGCAGCTGTCTCATTAACAGTAGTAGTAATTGAAATCACTCTTCAGGAAATAAGTGCTCCATAAAAGAGGATACATAGCCAGCTTGAATCTGGACACAGAAGGAACAGGTACATGTCCTCACTATTTTTGTTATCAAGAGCCACGTGTTAAATCCATCATACAAATCCTAAACCTTCAAACTGGTTGCAAATCAAGGATTAAAAGCAGCACATGCTCTCCTTAACTTCAGTGGTACTGATGATGATAAAACTATGCATCAGTGCTAGAAATGGTCCCTGTTAAATGTCCCATTTCATGCCAGAGGGACAGCACATGTTTTTTCTCTCTAATACCAGGAGACAGCAGGCTAGTAAATCTTTATATCCACCAGGATATAAAGACAAAGAGTACCAGAAGGCACCACAGGAAATACAGGAATACATGAGGAGGGTCCAGATGTGTTGGTCTTGGGGGTGTGAAAAAGCTGTGGCTGCTGCAGCAGAGAGCTTGTCACAGCCAAAAGATGCTGACTGGCCCCGTGGCCCGACTTGCTCTCCCAGTACCAGCCCCTGCCCTTCTTTGCTGTTTAGTAAAGGTGTTTCAGTGTTGCCCATCTCCAGTGAGAGACAAGGAAATGTAATACATCAGTCCTGCTGCTGAACCACACCAGCAGAGCATCTGGAAGACTGTGAAATATCAACATGTGTTAACCTGCTTAATGCCTCTGCTAAAGACACTTCAAGAATAAATATCAGTCACGGGCAGCTCTCAAGAAACTGCAGACTCAGCTCAGAGGGAATTTGATGTCACTATTACTTGAAAACAGCTATTGGAGACAACCCAAAAATATGTGAAGACATCAACTGAAACGTCCCTTTTTCTTTGAGATCATTCCATTTTAACAAAAACATTCCCTTTTCCTTTCAATGAAAAGGGTTGTATTTCCTCTTCTGTCTCTCTCCTAAATAAAACACCAGATCACTACCAACTACTACTACAGCAGGTATCAGTGAAGTTTAAATGCTTTATCTCTTTTAAGCATAGAGGAAATAAGGTCTAGATTTTGTCTAGCACTCAAGAGTGACTCCCAGCATACAATTTTACTGTGACCTCCACTTTCCATACCTAATGATTTTTCCCTACTTTCTGTTCCTTCTCAGTTTATGGGGACATAAACACGAGACAAAAAATAAAAAATTTTCTCAGACTTAGGAGAAGTTGGGTTAAATATACTGTATTTTACCAAGAAACCTGGATATGATAACGTATATCAAGTATGCAGCTGGAGATGTGAATTCATACCCTCCATTCTTGGTATGGTACAATATCACAGGCGTTTCTCCATTTGCAATTCAGTAACAGTGCAAAAACGCCAAGCTAGTCAGCAGACTGGATGTTTGGTGCTGACAGGGCTCTAGGAGGACATAAGCCCCCTTTCCTTCTCCTTCCCACCCCAAACCCTTGCTCTGCAACAGCTGGGTATGATACCCATGTACCAGAACAGAAACCAGGGACATGGAAAGTGATGCTGCCTCTCTCCCCACAGAGGAATGTTTTGTCCCAAAACCTTCCCCAGTGACAACACATCACAGTATGCACAGCCCAGACCCAGAAGGATGCCAAGCCTCCCACAGACCTCCATCCAAGAAGTCCCTCCAGTCCATTTGTATTCTGTGTCCATGGGGTGGCATGTTTCCCATCTGACATCAGAGCAATTTAATTTTCTTATGGCAAGCTGGGAAAAAAATTTCCACCTCCTCTGCCTTTTGGTCCACGCTTAAACACCTAGGTATGCTGTCTCAGTGGTGACATTCTGTGCCACAGGAATGACAAAACTAGCATGAATCAGGAACCACACAGTGGCTGTCACCAATGGCCAACAACTAACAAAAGCAGGATCACCCAAGAGAGAAACAGGTAATCGATCTTCTACTCAAATGTGCTTACATTTATTGTCAAGGTATCTTGTCATAAAACCACCATTCACACATACACATTTTTAAAACCCACCTTTGTGATTAAAATGCTGCCCACTGTCCATGAGTTTCCTCCCAGGAAAGACTCATCTACAAGGCAGATATGTACACATTACACCATCATCACTCACTGCCAGGGACCCTATGTATAACGCAACACTTTATTTTTTCATATTGATTAAAGCAACTAAATATATAAATCACAGTTCCCATTCTGTTTTCTGTGATGGACCATAAATCCCTCTGTCATCAATTGATTTTTTCTGTCATCAGCAACCTTGCTCTGACTTACATTTCCCAGCTAGAACACAGCAGTAACAAATCTATCCCATACAGGGAGTTCTGTTTAGACAAGAAGCAACTTGCCACAACCTTTACCATAAACCTTATACACCCTTAAACTTAAGAGGACTTCAGCAATCAAGGGAGAAGCACCACTGATTAATGGCAGATCCTAAGTAGGCAAATGAGAAGAAATCCTTACAGTTTTGCTAGAAACAGTAAAGCAAGATATTTTTGAAACAGCATTCATTACTACTGAATACATTTAATAACCTGGTATGCAGCATGCAGAATTAATTTGGAGGGGGGTGAGTGCTGTTGTTTCAATCAAAAGCAAGGGATTCACTACACCTAGGCAAAGCTGCCTTGCAATAAAGAGATGCAAAATGGAAAGACCATATTCCAGTGAGATGGGGAAAGGAACAGATGAATCAACAGAGACCAAGGCAGCTTTGGGAAGCAATGTGTGGTGTGAAGGCACAGGATGGGGGAAAGGAGCAGCTGAAGCTCACAATAAGCAGAAAAGTGTGAAGGCTTACAAGGAGATACTCATCCTGCAGAGACAGTGAAATGGTAAATGAACACTTCACAAGACAGTTTGGGAGATTCTTTGCTTCCACAATCTTGATGACTTAACTTCTTTGCAGATGTCTAAAGCAAAAAAACTAGTATTTCCTCTGCTGTCCAGTCTTTGTGCTGGAACATCAACATACACTTTGGTGGTACTTCATCTCATTCTTCTCTTCCTTCCTCCATAAGCACCTTGGACAAACAACAAATGGCTCAAAAGTGATGAGCTGGGAATGGTATTTAACCGAAAAGTCATTAAACATTGGCAGAGAGAACAATGCTCCCTGAAACACGGAGCTGTAATTATTTTCCCACTTTGAATAAGTCACAGAAGATAAAGATGAAAGGCCTACTACATTTTCAGGAAATTTATTACTACTTACTTAGTGCACAATTTCAGGCATTGAAAATGGCTGGAGTCAGGAAGTTTTAAAGTCTGTGCTCTCAAAAGCAGAGCCACTTAAAACTGCCTTTTGCACATTTAGGACTAAAATAAAAGTGCACTCCATGGGCTATTGATTTATTCCAGCCAACCGCAACTTTAGAGAACACATCTCATTATAAAATGTTCGTGGATGTTCTCCTAGTTCGTGGTTCATTTACAGATGATTACAGCACTGTTATTTCATACATCGGTGCTTTGTAATAAACAAAAGCATTGCCCTGGAGGGGCTTCAGTTTAACTGACATTTCTTCCAGGCACATTCTGTTTGAAGATGGTGAGGAAGTGCAGGAACTCCCTCAAGGACAGCAGCCTTACAAGGGCACCCCATCAATCCACTGAAAGCCCATACATCAACTTGTCCATGTGAGGCCAAATGACAAGTTCTTGTCTCAGAGTTGCAAGGCTAGTGTGTCTCATAATTCACCTATCTCTTTGAAAGCTGAAATTCTCAGAGTGATTTCAAGAGCACAAATGGCTGAAAGTGAAACATCTCACTTGACAGATGTCACATCACCAGCTCCCATCTGACCTGAGCTCCTGAACTGAATAGGATTATGGTTCACCAGTTCTTGAGATCATTCAAAATAAATGTAAGCTTTTTCAATACTACACACGCAGTGCAGGAGATTAGGGAACTCTAATGCTTTTTAGCTGGTAGGGATCACCATTGAAAGCTATTGCACAGGTGCAGTGTGCAATTCCTGTTCCAGGACGTTGGGATGCCAGGAGCAGGGCTGGTACGTGTCACCTGTCCTTAGCACAGCAGTAAGGCCAGAGAGAGGCCTTAGTGTTATCAACTGTGCTGGGAACGGACCTCGTGTCCTCAAGAACAGAGCCACTCCAGCTGACATGTTTTTTGGGGTAAGACATCTCTCTGTAAAATTAGAGCAAAAGACTTGATCACCTTTGTAAAGTGTTTTTAGACAACAGGCATTACCATCAATACAAAGGATTCATTCTACAACTAACATATGCACTGTTCTATCAAAAACTTCACTAAAGCCTAAAGAGTGCACCTGAACAAAACCTTTTACACCACTGTAGGCTTTTAAAATTTTATCTTGTTTAATTTCCAGTGAAATACCCATTCTCTGTTCAATTTTAGATGTGGCCTAAGCATTATTTCTAAGATAGAACAGATTTGAAAATTGAGCAGCTCCTACTCGTACCACTGGGGCTGAGGGAGCTGGGGTTGTCCTGCCTGGAGAAAAGGAGCCTCAGGGGTGACCTCATCACTCCACACCTGCCTGAAAGAAGGCTGCAGCAAGGTGGGGTCAGCCTCTTCTCCCAGGCAACCACAGCCTCAAGCTGTGTGACAGGGGAGGTTCAGGCTGGACATCAGGAAGAATTTCTTTGCAGAAAGGATGGCCAAGCGTTGGAAAGAACTTCCCAGGGAAGTGGTGAAGTCACCATTCCTTGAGGTGTTCAGCAAACAACTGGATGTGGCACTTAGTGCTATGGTTTAGTTGACAAGGTGGTGACTGGTCAAATGTTGGACTCTTATGATCCTGAAGGTCTTTTCCAACCCTATGGATGCTATGACTCTAAGAATATAATTCATGTAAAAAATACGGCCAACAAAATCATAAATTCCGAATGACTACTTGGAAATCCCGGTTCAAACATTATACAGGACACCCTCACTCTCTGCAGCCCCCTGTATTGTACCCACAGGAAAAACACACGTATTTTATAGAACACCACAAGCAGAAGTCTGCAATGCAACTCTTAGATCACAAAGTCCTCAAACTCCTAATTTTATTTCATGATCAAACATCCACAGCCAGATTCAGCATAGAGAGTTTAGAACAAAGTGTGAAAAACTGTGGCAAACAAAATAACAAGAACTAGCTCCAAATTATGAAGCAGTAATGTCCTTTTTCTTCAAGCTTATTTGAGAGCTTTCCTAAATAATTCACTTGGCCACCAGTTTGAAAGGCAGAATTTTTTTTTTAACCATTCCCCTGCCTCAAATTTAGTATAATCTCTAGCAACATACAGATGTCTTATATATACACTAACTAACAACTGATTTTTGAAGAGCAGGAACAAATTGAAAATTTCACCCTCACTCTACTACGGTTGAATTCAAATAGTTTAAACACAGCTTCCAGTGATGGCACATCATGTGCTAAGTGTTACACTGAGCAGCCGGAAGAGAAGTTGTAAAGAGGAGGAGGGAAAGGAGGAGATGCCACTTGGCTAGAAAATGAGCCAGGAGTCAGATGCCAGCCAGAAAAACAAACTGACTTCTCCTGAAGAGGGTTGGGGGTTTTTTTATTAAAATATTTTAAAAGCAGATTGTCTGGCTGAAAAATGAACAGGTGGTGATTCTACTTAAATTCTGTTTTGAAGCACAGCCCAGGTTCAAGAACAAATAGAAATGAGGGCTGAACTGTAAAAACACAGCATCATCATTGTCATCAGTTATAGCCATCAGAATAACAGCTCACTGTGGGTGTACAGTCATCTTGTAGTCACAGCAAGGCACAGCAATACAAGGAAATCTGGTGCAGCTGAGAGATTTCTATAAAGAATATCAGGGCCAATGACAGGTTATGGCCTGATGCTAAATTTCACCAAGAATTCAAACAGGCCTTAAAGAGTATCTCTTCCTAAAACTCTTTGCATGGAGTGAAGGCCTGTGCTTTCCTTCAAACAAGACAACACTATGGATCTACAGCCAGATTAGCAGTGGGGTAATCTACACATCAAAGTGATCACCCAAGAGTCCAAGAGTGAGATTTAAGCTTCCTGCCCAAATCCTCCATTTAGAAACCAAGATTCCATGCAAACTGGGCTGGCCAGAGATTTTTGTCCCAGAACATCAGCCGGATCAGTTGTGAAATAAGATGCCCAATGCTTTAGTCGATGCCCACATTATTCAGATTCTCAGCAGACATATACTCAGGTTGGCCAGGCTATGCATGACAGACCAGCAGGCACTGAGCCTTTCTAACCACCAAGGGTCACTGTTGATTCACTCAGATGAGGAAACAGTGGGGAAAGTACTTTTGATTACAATAACAATAAAGTGGCTGGGTCTGAGAAGGCCTTCTAATCTCTACGACCCCTTACATGGCTTGATGCTCTTCTAAGATACGTCCCATGGTGACAGCAGTCCTGACTGCAGTGCACAGCCACTAAGAGAGGATGCAGGTTGGTTGCAGCTGCCCTTCCATTAAATTCCTCTTCAGTCATTTACATCTCACTCCAAAAGATGGAGTGAGAACGTGACTGAATGAGAAAATGACTGAATCTAGCAAGATCTTGAACATACACAAGCCCACGGACCAACAGCAACTTGGATAACTGACCTGTCATCCCCAATTTGCTAATGGCTAATATATGATAATGGCATATATTAGCCATTAGAAAATCTCTACTTGGAATCTCTCAACTTTCATCTTTGCATAGGCTAAGGAGGGGTCATGGGAAATTCCTGCCTGTTTCCACAGATAAGAGCAATTCTCTATTTTTTTTCCCCTGGGAACAGCCTTTCTGTTGATTCCTGACTTTTTTCCTTCTTTTAGGATAGCCAAAGTTCTCCATCCACTGGGCCAATATCAATTGATTTCACTACTCAGCCTTACATTATTTTCCTTCTTGTTCAAAGAATCACTATCATGTCATCATCCTATTTTGAAAAAGGAGGAAAAGATGGTTTTAAGCACCAGTTACTCTGTCTCAGGTTCTCAGTCCTCAAATGGCAGGGGGAGAGAAGGGATTTCAGTGTTAACAAGACAACATGCTAACAACACCCCAGAGTGCCACATGACCTCAGAAAGCAGCAGCACATCTTATGTACATGAAGCATTTCAGATTTTTTTTTCTTTTTAAGGGGGAACAGTGTGCAGCCAGGAACCACCCAAATATGACTAATTTACACACTCCTGAATAACCCAGCTCCTGTACTGCAGCTTTGCACCTATGGGAAGGCCAGCAGCAGCAGCGAGCTTGCACCAGGCTGAGGAACTGGCTGGAATGTTCTGCAGCACCAGCTGCAGGCTGGGCCATACCTGGGGCTCAGCACTGCCAAGGTGGGAGATGGATACGGGAGTACTCTGAGCTCTCCCTGCCACTGCTGCAGCAGAGAAAGCAGCACGTGAACCCGGGAAAGGAGTCCAACACCACCCATGGAGAGTGCCAAACAGGTGAATGAAGACACAAGCAGTTTTAAAAGCTTGTACAGGGCAGCAAGGATTGGGGGAAAAGCAAAGTAAGACTTAGGAATAAAGGGGCGAGCAGGAAATTGCAAGTGGTCAGGCAGTGGCAGGGGAACCGGTAAGAAAATGCTTGTATTTGATGGGGACAGGAGAGAAACTAAGTTGAAAGTACCTGAAAGTTGCTAACTGATTCAGGGCACGGGGACTGAAGCAGAGCTAAAGGGAAAGTGGCCTGACACCAGCTGTAGGGCCACACTGCAAAAAGACAGGCTTGCAACAAAAAATCATCTAGGAAAAGAGGCAAAAGAGGTTGCCCTTGGGAAAACAGGTGCATGCATAAATCCTTCACTCCTGTGAACATCCACCTCCTGACCAGAGTGAATACTTCCTGAGTCTTGTTGATTCTCTACTGTCAATAAACTCATGTTAACCTGCTGGCAAGGAATCTCAAAAAGACCGCTCAGTTATGCAAAGAGGAAGAAATTACACAATTTGTGTCTTAAACTTTTGTTGATGTGAAGTCACTCACATGATCCTCTGATGGAGATGGAGGACAAGTGGCTATTCACCGGCAGGTAAAGGCAGGTAGCATCAGAGTTTAGGAAACTCTGCTGCAGGAATTGGAGTCAGTGTATATGCAGCCACGGGGGACTGTCAGTCAATCAGGAAGATTGGCTGGATGAATATTCAAAGCCCAATACTCTGAGGACAGTGGGTAACAAAATCTCTTCTGCTGTAAATTTTCAGAAGGAATATGAACGCAGAAATCTATCTTTAGCTCTTCAAATTACATGACACATTAATTAATTCTATTAAATATTCCCTGCATATTCTAAATAAAATCTAAATCACTTATTTGCATCTCTCTTGAATTAGGGGACAACTCACTTAGGGTCAGCCACAAAAATTCCATTTACCCAGCATTAGCATGACAGCACCTTCACTTGAGATCATCCCTTACAAAAAGGTGCAGCACATTCACACTGGAGCTTCAGCACACAGCAAGTCCCTGCCCCCCACACATTCATGGTCTTGTTTAGTGCCAAGACCCTCTATGGCCATTAACAGGACTACTCATGAGAGGAAACCAGATTGAAGCTTAGATGAGGGGGGGAAATGGATGAGTCCCAGGCAGCAGGAGCCAAGCACTTGCATGATAAAACAAATACAAAATATAGTCTTGAATATTAATATCTCATACAGATTCCCACCTGCAGTGTGAGTATTGAATCTTCCCTCTCCAGAGAGAGACAAGTGGCTACAGCCTCCTGTGCAGCAATGTCTGCACTGCATGCATCCCTGCAGAACTCCTTGTGTGGGATTCAGAATTGTGCAGGAACAAAACAGTGCTCGAGAAGGAGCTCTGAGCCTGACAATTCAGCATACAGACAATAAACCTTCCTTTAGGAAAGGACAAAAAGTGTGAGCAAGGAAAAAGTACAGGCTTCATTAACTTGTATCCATTTACTAAAGGGCAGACTGCTCACAGTGTTGGGAACCTCCCTTCCATCTAATGTTTCAGCTAAGGCAGAGTATTTCTGACCTGCTGGCAAGGTTGCAGCTGACCTCAAGCACAATGGACCCAGTACAAAAAGGGACAATATTACTGTGGTTGTTACAAGGGAGACTTGAAAGGTTGTAGTCAACAGCAAAGCAATACTCTGAAACATGTACTACAGAGTGACAGCCACCATAAAAGTTTCAGCAGTAAATATGTCTGTGCACTAGCAGAAATAGTAAGTGTTCTGTGCTCATCATCCAAATTGAATTAAAAAAAAAATATCAACCAGTCAGGCTAATGCACACAAACAGGCACACACATAAATCTTTCATAAATTGGGAGTGTTTCCAGCCTTTGACGCTCCACCTTCGATTAACATTGCAGTTTCTCTCTGAGTTACCCCAAAGCTCTAACAGATTGTGTGGCACCTGTATTAGCACTCACCTGGAATGAACAGAAGGTGAAGATGGTGACAGAAAGATGGCAAGGAGCACAGCAAGTTCACAGTGGTTTAGGTAATAAAATAGAAAGCAACTGAGGCCATTTGACTCTCTCACCAACAGCTCTCACTCAGCTGTACACAAGACTGAATTAATTTTTGCCTTTGCAGTTGTGTACATACACAACTCATCACCTTCATTGACTGTGAATGGCTCACATACACACAAGCACAAAACTGAGTCCAAAGGGATACTGACTAGTTCTGCCAGCCACTCAAAGAACACACCCAGCCACATACTGACAAAAGCTGCATTTGACAAACACATTGGCTGCCATCGCCCATCCCATCCTGTACTGTCATGATCAACTGGCCTGTAACTGACTGCAGCCTGACAGTAGTTGATTCTTAAAACACACCAAAAAAGCAGAATATCAATCAAGCAGAAGATACAGAGTGGGCAGCTTCTGCCACTGCACCAACACTCATCAGCTGAAGCAAGGAAACCCACGCCAATCATTTCAAATAATCGAAAAAGTCACCTTAACAAAACTTTGTCACAGCATCATGTCTCTTGCTGTCAAACTAAACACTGACAGCCTGAATTCCCTATTCCCTATAGATAGCTTGAGAGCTATCTATAGGGAATAGGGAATGACAACTGACAACATTTGATTCTCCTAACATTATCTCTTAAGTTTATTTTGGTTTTTGCAACACAACCACACTAGAGCTGCAAGTACCTAGGAGCATTATCAGCTGTTCTGGGGGACACTACCTAGGGAGGGAAAGGAGGAAAGAAGGGAAGAAGTCCCACAAGTGACATCTCCTTTAAGGCTCTGCAGCAGTGGGACAATCTTTCTGGTAAAAGCCAGTAAAATGTGCATCTGCTTGGAAGAATGAAGGCTCAAATCCCCACCTCCCAGTGCATATTACTTATAAAATTATGCCACAGTGTTTATTTATTTATAGTAATACAACAGTGCTGAAATAGCAATGAATGGAAGAGTTCTGCCTAACTTTGAGATCTAAAAAGCATTTTCTAAGGCTGCACGAGACAAAACCAAAACCAACTAATACCAGACGCCAGCCATGCACCCTTCTCTGCTTCTGTGTGACTTTACAGACACTTGACTGTTTACAAGGCAAGCTCACCTGAATACAGAAAACTGCTGTTTATCAAGAAAAACAGAGCCCAAACAGCATCTTTTTGCTATTCTGTTCCAGCATGTCTGCAGATTGTCCTTCCTCCTGCAAGATGTTCCTCCAGGGTAAATCAAAATCCTCGCCTCGTTCAGGTCGTGGAACTTCCACAAGATCATCAGCAAAGGTTTTTACATAATAAGAGCCATCTTAACTAGTGGATCATGCCTGCTTTAGGATCACAACACTAGTACTGACATCCTTAACGCATCTCCAGGTGATTAGGGTGAAGAAGCTAGGAAAAAGCTTTTAAGGAAATCTCTGTGAGAAACAGACACACTGACCCCTCATTCATTCAGGGCTCTACAGTGCAGATATGTGCACCTTCTAAATAAAAAGACCACCAGATCTGTTTATGACAGGCTTGTGTCAGCCACGAAGCACTGAAATCTCCAAGCCATTTAAAGGTAAAATGCATCTGAACAAGAGAAATTGGAGAGTAAAATCAATCTGCTGCCCGCTAAGCAGGAGCCCCTGTTTCCCCAGAAAGTGTTTAGTATTACTTGAGGCAATGCCTGTGCACACCAAAGTGGGCAAGTGTTTATACTCACTGAGTGCCTGTCAGAAAAACGTACTGCTGATTATCTCCTGGGCCAAATCCTGATTCAGAGAACTACAAAGCAAAAGCAAGCAGTCAATATCCCAGAAGATCTGTGAATAAGAGAGATTATTATGAGTCCAGATAGACCTGGGGGAGCCATGTAAATGTATTACAAGCACCAAGATTTATATTAATGCCTGGAGCTGACAAGGTCTCTCTTGTTATTTAATTGCCCACTCATGACTAAGCTAAGTGAGTCCACGTGGGACCATGAGGTAAAGATGAGTGGCTCTGTCTAGCCTCAACACTGAATGCAACACAACACTAATATAACGAGTGAATCTCCCAAGCACAGAACACTATATTATCAAGCATTTGCTGACAGCTAAAATAATTCAATTTAGGGCAGAAATATACCTTGCAGGGCACAGACAGACTGGTCTCTGCACACTAATCTGGCAACAATCTTGCTAGGAAATTTGCTACTGAAACCTCTATCTGTCCTACTTACACTTGTTTAAAATGATGCCGGAGAGATTCCTCCCTGCTTCAAAGCTACAATCACAATGTTAAAAATATTCACTGCCTCCTCCTGGCATCAGGGATCTCATCAGGTAGAAAGGTCAAAAGATAGATAGATAGATAGATAGATAGATAGATAGATAGATAGATAGATAGATAGATAGATAGACAGACAGACAGACAGACAGGCAGAGAGAGTGTACTCCACTGCCACATTCTCTCCATTCTCTTATGTTCTTCATATCCATTTGTTGCCTCTGACTTGACTGCAAGTACTTTAGGGCAAGAACTCCGGCATAATAAGCCTTTGTGTAATGCATTATTGATGTCCATGTGGGCTTCTAGGCAAAACTGTGACACAAATCCTAAATGACTGTGGTAAGACAACTATTGGCATGAGCTTACAAGCCAAGCTGAGCCCTTTAAGAAAAGTCTGGCCTCAGTGATAAATTCAGGCTTTTAAATAACCCATAGTCCCAGAGCATTTTCAACTGACTCATCTCTGCCAATTAATTTATTCTTACAACACCTAGGCTAGACAGGGAAGTTTAAGCTCCCTCACTTAAATGACTTTGGGGTACTGAAGGATGTGCAAAGATAGGACTGAATGCAAGATCTACAGCCTTTGATCTTAACCACAAGACTGTGTTTTTCCCTTTGGGAACTACAGCCTGACTCCTGATCTCAAGTCACACACCATGCCCAACACTCTCATAATAATTAAGAAGTCATATTAATAAGTTGCCTACAAAGACCTTACATCCTTACACTTAAAAACAAGGCCAGAGAAAGTAGAAATATGCAGGTGTTAACCCGTGCAATCCAAAAGAGATAATGCATTTAAAATGTGTTACTTACATCCTGAAAGGGTAGGTGTGAGCCAAAACTTCATCTCACAGTGTATTTAATACAGGGTGAGAGGAAGGAAAGATTGGATCTGAAATACTTATTTTCTATTCTCTAAACTATATTAACTCTCTTCCTGACACAGCAAAAGAGAAACGAACCTCCTAATTCATCCTTACAGCACTGTATTAAATAGGAGAGTTTTAGCTCTCCTTTACAGATGAAAAATTGACATGTATTGACTTAACTAAACATAAAAGAGTGAATGTCTTCATTCCTGCAAATCAAACAGCCCATCTGGCTGAGTACTTTTAGAAGCTATGCAACAAGGTGGAAAAGCAAATAACTAATGAAACAACACATGGGGGAAACGTGTATTTAACCAGGCAGCAGCTCTGTGCAAAGGATACTCAGCCTTGACCTTCAGCCTGACACCTGGAGTTGGGTCCAGTTGCCAGTTTGCCTTAGACCTGACTATCACAGGTGTCTATCATTTTTAGAGTCCTGTTTCTGAAAGGAGTACAGTGATAGTTCCTTTCCATCTTGCCCACCAAGATGCTAAATCCTTCATAGGGAGCACAGTGCAATGAGATCCTGACTGGGCACAAGGCCATCAAGCTGTGTCATGGCAGGCATGACAATGCCTTCAAGCCAAAGGGACAGCAGAATCACTTAGTTCTCACAATCACATAGGTGCATAATTACAGTTTACAGGGTATTTGTGCAGTCCAGGTGTTTGCCCAAACACCACAGGGTTGACTATAAGCACTGCCCCAAGACAACCTGTCCTGTACTCCCATTAAGATCACATGTGAGAGCTAGGAAATGTTACAGCACTTTTCAGGAAGAACTGTCATTTGCAGAGAGCAAGCATGGATATTGTGCAAGATGCTGTTACAATCAGGCACCCCACAACTGTTCCTAGATAACTGTGCCTCTGATAACGAGAGCCAGCAACTGCATTTAACTCACTGAATGCCACTTAGCAGTATACTTCTAACAACTAAACAAGTCTCAAGAAGCAAACTTAAGAATTTATTATAAGCAAACTCTGGGATGGTGGAGAACCTACTCTCTTCCAGAGAGCCTCAAGTGGAACCATAAGGTTAAAATTTTTTAAGTCCAGATAAAACATTAGCTGTAAGAAACACCAGATTTACTAATTATATTTCTTTTCAGCATTTAGACTCTAAAGACATTGAAATGGTTAGATTTGGGTGAAAGGGACTCCTCCTGGAAAGGTCCAGAGTGTTTGACCATACAGAAACAAAACCCAGAGGCTGTGGGTTTGGGTGTTTTGGTTGGGTTTTTTGGTGAGGTCTTGTTGTTATATAGTTGTTTGGTTTGGTTTTTTTTTAAGTATAGCCTTGTGGGGCTAGAAACTGCCATAGAAATAGGCCCCTTTGGAGAGGCTTCAGACTCTTAAATCTGACATGATGCTGTGGAAGTGAATGAAGCTGGTGGACTTGTGTGGGGTTTATTTTAATTTAATTTTCATTTGTAAACCATTTCCTGCCTCCTCCCTACTTACACACACTTGGACTCAATAGTGAAGGAAAAAACAGAATGGGAAAGTCAACCGAAGATATGTAACAGAAGTGAGAAACCAGCTTTTAAAGCAAAGCCTAAACAAACACAGACAAAATCACTTCATCAAGTGCCTCAAAAATAAAGAGCTCCAGCTTCACAGAGAAAGCAAAACCTGAAATCATTCAAATGAAATCCTCAGCCGGGCAAACTTCACTGTGGTTTTGTCAATGACATTAACAGGGTCAGGATTAGCTGCTCTATGTGTTGAAATACATGAACCCTATTGGACTATTCTCCATTTCGAGGACTCCAGTCAGCACTATGGAGATCTAATCTAAATTCTGCCTCTGTGCATCATAGTAATGCAACAGCAACAACAGGAAAACGCTGTACTTCAAAATATCTACAATTCTTCAGTACAAGCATTTCTACCAAAACCTTAGTGTTCATAAAATCAAAGCAACACTGACAACAGTAAAAAAAAAAAAACCCAAAAAACCCAGGATACATGTTGTAGAACCCCACAGTGATTCCGTAAGAAAAAGGGTTTTGCTCAACTTTTCATTTTTAAATTACTTTCCCTTATTTTAAATCCCATCCTTTTTTTTTCCCCATATGGGTATTATACTTACACTTCAGATGACAGAATCTAAACTAAATACTTCAGTTTTGAAATGTGAAACAACAAAATAGACTGTAAGTCAAATATCTCCCTATACACACTTGTGAGGCAATGGAGTTCTCCTTTGTGGAGTCTCAACAATTTTAGATTTTGCTCCAAGTCAGCAGGAAGCAGTATCCTCAACAAATTTCCAAATGCCAGAGAAAACTTGCCTTCTACCCTCCACATGGCTATTTCCACATCTCTTTGCAGCAACTGATTTTAAACAAGGATCAAGAGAAAGGTGGGCCAGTTTCTAAATGGAATTAAGGATAAATTCCAGAAAATTAAAATCTAAAGCTGATCCTTTTTAACTAACAGAATAAATAAACTCACAGACAAGTCATACTGAAGAGCAGCACCCAAGGCTCAGAACATGCAGGCTCCTTGAGCTGAGCAGCCTGTGAAAGCTCTGAGAGGAAATGCCACATTGAACAAAATAAACAAAGCTGCCAACCGTGAAATGAGGATGCTTCACATTCTAGAAGAAAAATTTAAATTAAAACACCCCAAAAGCAGTGAAGTTAAGCATCTAAATGTGCAGTTTCATGTTAAAATGCAACTGGTCTGTCTCAGAGATGGCTGTTTGCATCAGCTGTTGAGTAACAAGGACTGCACCAGGAATGAGCATCTCAGCTTTGTCCAGGCACACCTTGTGTAAATGTCCCCAGAAAAACAGGGCAGTGTTATCACAAGGTGCCTGTCTGAAACCACCACACCTGCAGTGTCCCTGCTCCCTGCACGGGTTACAGCCACACAGACTGACAAGCAGCCCCAGCAGGCAGTGCAGGCCAGCACATCGTGAGTCCTTCAGCACTGTTTTGTTCTACAAATCCAGGTCTATGAGGCTGCTCTACCTTATTTTTATATACACATATCACAAAATACATACACACATATGAATAAATATATATTTTTAGATAAATACCTAAAGACTACAGGACAAGATAGTGGGAATCAGTGAATGACACCTTAAAAGCTGGAATTCACTATGCTTATTACCATGCCTATGTGATTCATTAACAGTGCAATGAAAATTCATTAACCACTTTTTAAACAACTTTTCTACACTAACCCTTAATAAACAGATTTAATCACTTTTTCTCAGTATGTGAGCTTTAGTCATAGAAAATACACAAACTATTAATTAATGTCTCCTCAACATCTACTATACCTGAAACATCTGGCATTTTTTCCTTCCCAGTGAATACAGTTCCTACAGGCTTAGCATTTTAATTACAGTTCTTTTAATTAATTCCAATTATCAACACTAAATCATGTTCTGTGCCTTTAGTTGGCTCCAAAAAGAATTCCTAAAAAAACCTCTACCAATTGCTAACTCCTGAACATGTCTATTGAGACCCAGGCTCTGAGAGGACATGCTCTGTTCCTTGCCATCTTCTGCATACCTATATTGGCCTGCAGGACTGTTACAGAAGAGCACAGAAGACTATGTGAAATCCATCATGAGATATGAAGTCATCTGCTTTATACAACTCCCATGCATACAGACTAAGAAAAAGAGGAAATAAATTCCTGATAAAATGATCACATGCTGTAAGAATGCCTCTTTCATTCTCTATTACCAGACATCAAGGACTAAGGAAAAAATGATTAATTATTATTTCCCCACACACAATAAAAGGTTTCCTATAGGTCTCCCACATAGTATAAAGCTGTAGTGCTTCCTAAAGTTCCCTCTGTGTGGACCCTAGAGTTAGCCTTTCCATTATACACAATAAAAAGTGTTTTCTCACCTCTGACACTGAATGAGTCCTATTTCCAAAACAGCTATCTTGCACCATTTGTCACTTAAGAGAAAGCCCTGAACAAATGGAGGGTACATTGACCTGTAGCTAAGAAAAATGTTGCTAAGACACACAGCTTAATTGCATCTGTCAAAAATTTATTCAAGCTCACTACACCTGATGAATCATCACCACACACTTGCTGACTGCCAGACTGAACTCTTTAAGGACAACAGAAGTCTTGGAACTCATCCACCTAGAAACCTTTAAATAAAGGTCTATAAATAATAACAAATGTACTATATGGGTTGTGCTTACAGTCTTCCTCAAGTTTCACAAAAGGGTCTTATCGATTCCTCCTTCTACCCTTCAAACTTTATTGTTTATTATATATATATATATAGGTGTGTGTGTGTGTATTTATATATATATGTATTTTATAGATATATAAATAAATACAATATAATTTCTTGTGTTACCCAAAATGGATATCACAGCCACCCTCCACAGCTACATTTCAGCTGGAAGGAAGATAAGCAAATTTTATTGGCTTGTATTTATTTTGCTGCCTGTTCAGTTAATACTTGCAGTGTGTGACCAGTTATTTCAGCTGCAGAATTAGGAATAGGCAGATGCTCTCTTAGAAATAACTCATATTTCAGTGACTTCACAATCAGCTTTCATGTAGAAAAAAAAAGCCTACTTCATGTTGAAAATATGGCAATCCTATGAATCTTGTAATGGTGCTGCAATGGAGGTTTGTAAACCTAGAGCTAAGAATAAGGAACACTATACATCTATTTCTCAGCTGTTTTCTGACTAAATGTTTTAGTCAGAATTAGAGACACACTCATCACAGCAGAACTCCAGATGACTTCTCTAAGCATGATTTGGTTTTCCAGATACAGCCTGGTAAGCAGTATGCCACAAAAAAAGCCTATCAGAATACAGTGAAGTAGCAGAGACTTCTGTTAAGATTAAATTTAAACTTCTTTCAGTTTTTTCATAATTTTTCTTCTCCCTTGAGTTTCATCAATGTTTGCCTATAGTCTCTCAGAGTCAATTCACAATATATACCTGGGCTATACAACCCCCAAATTCATCTCAGATTTCCACCCTGTCACCTCTTCAAGCTTAAAGGCAGGTTCTGCCTATCAGCCTCCAGGAGCTTATGTGAAATGCAATTTCATTTCCATGAAGGTGAAGGAGTCTTTTATGTTCCACTTGAAATATTTTACAATGTGCAGCAATTATTCAACTCCTTTTTTAAACAGATCTTGGTCAGGCTACACTTTATTACTGATCTGCTTTCAAGTATCCTGCTTCTACAATAAGCCTTTCATACAGCATGTTGATACACTTTACATGCTACATAAGGCTCTAACCTGTATTTTTCAAAGTGTCCTTATACTCTTCATTGAGGAAAAATTTCTTTCCTTAATAACCAAGCAGTTCTGCTCTTTCACTGATGAAAAAAAAAAATTGTGCAAGAAAGAGGTGGATTTACAGCCAGAGCTGCTTTTCTTCACAACAGTGTAAGACTGTTCATTTCTTCCAGAAGAAGTCACTTGATCTCTCTTTGATTGACAAGTTCCTAAAACTCATATTCCACCTACAACAGGTGAGACTTTGCTCTACAAGTTGTAATAACTGTGACTGCATGTATGGGGACCTCCAACATTAAAATCCTAATCAAAGAACTCTGTTTGGTTCACTGCACATGACTAAGAAAAGTCACTTGACTCTTCTGCATAGCAGTCTGTGGAGCAAGGGAGATACTGATGTTTACCTCCTCATTAGAAAGTCAAAAGCTTGTTAAGGATTGCTGCATGGCAGATGCTAAGTATTTTCAGTAGGATCTCACACCAGCATGATTTTAATTATGGGGGTTCCTCATTTACTAGATTCCCTGATGAACTGATAGGCAGACTCTCATTTATGCCCTGCTGAATACCCAAAATGTCAGCTAGGGTTGAGACAGTGCTGTACTCAACTTCAACCCTGAAGTGTTGTGTACACCAGTACTACTTGGGTTTTTTTGCATACACACATACAGAGACAGCAGATCATCTCTGCTTCTCTGTGCAAGAGAGAGGAGTGACCCCACATGAGATTATTCACCATAAGGTGTTCAACCAAATTACAACATGCTCATTGCCATGAGCATGTTGTAATTTGGTTGAACACCTTATGGTGAATAATCTTGAGCTAAGTTACTACATGAGTTTTATGGCTAACACTGACCTTTGCAGAAGCAGGATGCTCTACAAGTGTCAGCCAAAGACATGGAAGCTCATTCTACTGAGAACTGAACTACAGCAGATGAAGATGCACTTTCACTTGACAAATCTGCAAACTAAATGCACATCTAGTATAGTGGACAAGCTGGCAAAACCTCCCACAATGCTACTGCAACTTCCGAGGCTTCTTTCACCTTGCTACCAAGATATCTAGGCACCGCCTTGATAACTTGTTTGGGAAACTTTACTGCTCCTCAAACTTCTCTTCAAAGTGATCCTTAAGCTTTAAATTTAGTTAAGCAGCTGTACTTCAGATTTACCCTCAGCTGTAGTTGCTCAATTTAGCACATAGTGACCCAGGAATTTCTCCCTGGAGCTACAGGTCTAGCAGTGGCAGAACAAAATTCTGTGCAACAGTTGAAGAGTCAGTGACTGAGCTGAAGGAGAGAGACCCTCCAGGTGTCATTACACCGGTGTCACAGGGAGTACTGGCACCTCTGGCCTTGGCAGCAGCTCCCCTCTCACACTGTGCAGGCAGGCAGGTGTGAGCTGTCTTGTGCATCCCAAAGCACTGATCCCTGCCTCAGACTTACTGCTACCACAGGAGACAATGATGTAAGCACCTAAGAAGTCACTGTCTGGCACCTCTAATTTCATTACAAAGAGGCTTGGATCAAGAATGCCATCAAATTGGCTAATACAGATTCTGAACTGTGCTGCATAAACCATGAAAATGGTCACTTTATTAGTACAACCATTATTTCCAGGCAAGGCTGCTCCAGCCTCAAAAACTTGTTTCCTAGGCATTCTATAAATTTGGGGTTCTGTCTTTTGCACCACAGCTTCCCCAGGGCACCAAATTCATCATGTGGTACATGCTTTTGTAAGTGAAAATTCTCCCTACCAAGGCAACAAAAAAATTATCCCTACCAAAAGCTTCCACAGATGCTGCTTGTGCGGGGTTACTAAAACAGTTCCTGAACAATAGCCTTAATGAGGAATGGTGAGACTTAATTAAAGCATAAAATAATTAAAAGGCAATCAAGAGCAATGAGAAGTTTCTGATTATTTTCCCCTACATTTAAAATGTAAGATGTGGGGGAAGGGATTGCCTAATCTCCATAGTTTTCAAATGGCTTTTAGAAAATTAAATGAATGAAGAAAATATTAGACAAAGATGTGCAATAAAAGTTTCAACAAAGCAATCATATTATCAGCTGACATAAGAGATAAAAAGATAATCATTTGTCATGCAAATAAATATCCCCATCTTTTCTCAGTATAAAAATAAAACATAGTAAGTCTCGGGATACAAATGCATGAACACTCTGCCCATTGGTCTCAAACAGACCCTCGTTCCCTTGATATTCATTTTGGTGGCCTGGGCTCACAGCATTTCCAAAACATAATTATTTCAAAGGAAATGGGTAGCTGGGGCAGGAAACATTCTCTAACCTGGAAGAAATGCCTTGAAAGCAATTCAGTTTGAGCTGATTTTCTTTACTCCTTTCAAGAGAAGAGGAGAACGGATTGCAGAACACTTTCAATTAAATTTTATAGCAGTAACTAAGGATAACACTTTTATCGTTACAGTGAACCAGAGTTTGAAAAACAAATTCTTTCAGTTTCATTACTTTAAAAAGGAAATCTCTTTAAATCCTGAAAAATGGTAGGGGGTTTGATTTTGTGTTTGGGCTTGGGGGGTAATTTTTAGTTGTTGATTTTTTGGGGTTTTTTTTGTTGTTTTTCTTCCCTTTTAAACAAGCTTTGCTTCTACTCAAGCACTGAGAGACTGGAAACAGCAACTGATTTGTAGGAACAAGAACATGTCAGACCTTTCCAGCCACAGCAACTCAGGCTGCTTTGCTCTGTGTTCTCTCTGGTGTACAATGTACGTGGTGGTACTCACAGAGCGAGCACATGGGACGCAGGACACCCTAACTGCTCTTGCTCCCAGGCTCCATCACTGACTACTACCTTGCAAATATAACAAAGAATTAAATGCCTGAATTGTGTCATGCTTGCATTTTATTGTGACTTACTCAGAGAGCAAACTCTTCAAGACAACCAGTAGCTCTTCCTGCCTCACTTGACAGCATCAAGCACCAACCAGTGCAGAGCATGATTTGTTCAACACAACACTACTTCAACACAGTAAAACACATGAGCTTCAAAACTAAACCTGTGGCAGGGGGAGCTAAAGACAGAAGAAGAAAAAATATGTTTATCAAGTTGATGAAATTTACTATTTTTTTCAAACTCACGCTGGCTCTGAATACAAGTAAAAGAACTACAAACAGGCAAAACATGGAGTTGTGAAAGAGTTTACCTTCTTCAAGTTAAAAATCCAGGTGCTTGTTCAATGTGAAATCAGAGAAAGAAAACCATCCTGGGAATAAGCTGCAAAACACCTCTACTGAGCCCCTTCCTCTTCATCACTGCTGGCACCCTTCTGCCACAATCCTTTTCAGTCCTGCTAACCCAAGAAAACATTGATCACAAGCCAACCCTGGCACCACCATACCCTTTTCACTCTTCTGTAACTTCTCCTCCTGGAGGGCATGTGTCCATGGGGATCATCACCTCTCCAGAGAGAGGAGCTGGCATGCAGAATGCGAGCAGCAGTTCCACACCATGCTCCTCACTGGCTCCGACCCCGGGCAACTGTTAGGGGTCATTATTTAGAAAGCCAAAACCCACAGAACAACACTTGCACGGGCTGCCATCTCTTGGATTTAAACTTATTCCTGTGACCACGTTTTAGAGAGGCTCCATGGCAAAACCTGTCCCATATTTGTTATCTGGGACCCAGGACATGATTCTTAGAGCAAGAAGCTCGAACTGGTCTTGAAGTCAGCTTTAAAATGGGCATCGAGTGACAACTAGTGGAGATTTTCCTCAGTGCATCGCCGTGGAGCTTTCTGCACGATGTAATCTGCACCAAGATCCCGTTTCACTGAAGTAACACAGATGCAATCCAATTACAGAGAAAAGCTTTCCAGGAAAAATGCGTGTGGAATGTGTTCCTGGGACTCTAAGCTGTTCAGACACAGACTCACACACAAACACAAGAAAGCAGCCCCGCAGGAACATGGAAGTGAAGATGGCAGGAGTCAGAAGTTTGGGGAAGGAGGTGGCATTACCTTCCTCTGGGTACATCCTTAAAGAGGATGCACGTTTCCCTTCCTTGAAGAGTTCCAGCTGACTATTAGAAGCTTATGGTTCCTCAGCTAGAGGCTGGGGTTGATCTATTCTGTTTTACAGCCCATGAATCTCCACAGTCTGTGTATGCTTTTACACTCAACAACATGATGTAGCAATAAGTTCCACAGCTCTGTTCCATGTCACAGGAAAATATATTTTCATTTACTTAATATCTGCTACTTATTTAATTGGATAGTTTCTAATGCCTTGTTTATGAGAAGGTGAACATTCATTCCCTAATTTATCTTCTCTTTCTCCTTCATGATTTCATTAGCCTTTTCCTGAGACCCCTAATTTACCTCTCTTCCAGGCTGACGAGTCTAGAAATTGATGAATTCACACACAGCAGAAAAAAAATCTTTCATTTTATTTGCCTCTTTAATCACCTCTGAACACGGTGCTTACTCTTCCAAAGACTTACTAAGGAGCAACTTTCCCAAGGCAGCATTACTTGAGGCATGACTCATCATCACTACCCTAGTGTACTTTGGGGGGTTTTTGGTAGGGAAGAAGGTTATTTTCTTTTTACATGCAGTACTTTGTATTCAGGGGTGATTCATTTTAACTGTCGTTTTATCACCTGGCCACTCAGTATTGAAAGTAACTACAACATTTCAAAGTGCTTTTAAATCTGGCAGGTTTTTTTTATAACATCATCGTGATTTATTAGTATCAGGCCCTAGTAAAGTACTATAGCTCTAACACAGCCATCAAAAACATTAGGAAAATAATCCTCCCACACAAATAGCTAAACAAGGGCAAAAAATTGCAACAAGATCTTTGAGGAAGTTTTAGGAATTTACCCTGCTAAGGTTTCCTGTCCAAAGCACCACGGTTCTGGTGCACTGACACTGAGAAAATGATGGCTGATGTTGTTATAACAACTTCTGAATTTGA
>VXAX01003126.1:504019-532964 GCA_013399835.1 Leptocoma aspasia
GTTTTGCAAGAATCTTCAATTAACATTATTCACTGCTTGTCACAGAAAGCTGAATCTTTAAAGTACTTTAAATCATAAGTAAAAGAATACAGAGAAAGTTGCAGAAATGTCAGTTTTTACTATTATTGTAGATCTCCTCTTGAGCATAAGCACCCTGTCATTAAAAAAAAAAAATACAAACTAAGTTTCTGCTCCTCCTGACTGCAGAAGAAAGCCTGGTAATAATAAGCCTAAATGTTCATAATGCAGAAGACAAATTAAAAACAAAACCCAATACTGTGAAATAACCTCATGATTTAAAAAGTGTCTCCTGCTTCTGAAGATATGACTCATCATATGACTGCTTGTGGATTGGCTGGATCATTACAATGAGAGTAGCAAATGTGTCAATTAATTTATTAATATTTGCAGTTTCAATTTTCATGGCTGATAGAGAGAGATGAAATACTGAACAAGGAAACAGTTTAATCTCTCCCCAGAACACTTCATGTTCTTAAATCACCTCTCCATTCAATCGACATCCTGAACGCAGCCAGCTCAATACATGAATGCAATAAATTAATGTGGGCTACAGATAAAATTCAGATTGTGCAGCAACTGAATGCCTGTGTTCAAAACAGGAGCAAGGACTTTGCAATCTTGGTGCAAAGCACATGTCACTGGCTCTTGGTTCTACATCTTTCCTTTGGTCTAGCTGCTTGGTTCCTCAGGCTCACCAGGCTGCAGTCTGTTCCCATGAACACCTAGCTAACCAAATTCCTGAATTGTGACTACATCAGTGAACCATCCTGATACAAATCCTGCTCCTGTAATCTTCCTCCCAGCGGTCAGGGAAGACTGAGTTGATGATCTTTCTTTAGCTAGATGCACATCCAAAGTACTCACTCAGTTCCACAGAGGAGGACTGGCTGCCTATCCAGTGCCACATGAGATGAAAAAAAGCCATAAAACACCAAGGAGTAGGATAGAAAGTGACATCCACATAGCTAAGAATAGAAACCACTGGTAAAAATGGGGATAGAAAAGCCAAACATACACAAAAAGAAGCTGCAAAAATATCAGTGGGATAAAAGGTAAAGAGGAGCACAGAGAAAGCTCACTATAGCAACTAGGGATTAACAAGGAAGGACCATAAGAGATGAGCAAGATCAGCAAAGCAGAGAGTGCCATGTCATCCCTTCACAAACAGAATTGGGGGAGCTTTGATGTAGATTAAGGGCAGCCACAGTCACCCACTTACACCTGGCTGAGAGGAACAGGAGAGGAACATGGGCACATCAGGGCTGTATTACAGTGGCTTTGTCTCCAAGGCACAGCTAATGCTGCAGCACTCATTAGCATCAGGCTGCTAAAATATAAAGTGATCACTGCACAGGTGAAAAAAAAGGAAGGCTCCTGGGAATACATCTCACCAAGGAACAGAATGATCCTTATCTCATCAAGCAAAGTACACAGAGCAGCACAGATGCACCGAGGACTATAGGTAATTAGAGGTACAGTCAAAACCTATGGAAAAATCAATGGAAGATTCACAGTCTCATGCAGGTTCTCAATCAGACCCTTACTTGTGATGCACATATATCAATAACAGAGCTGCATGTAGCATTTGGCCACACAAAAAGGAAATATTTCCCAGGTTAGAACAGAATTACAGTCAGCTAAGGAAAAAGCATTAGGAGCAGATTCCATCTCCTCTGGGGGAGTGCAACCACTGGGAGGGGGTACAATACACAGTGTCTTATAAACAAAGACGAAAAAAAAAATCCATGTGAAGCCATCCATGAGAAACACAAAGATTCAACACTGGGGACTTCAGTCAATAATTCTACTTTACTCTCTTTATATATACAAACAACTGGGGCAAATAAAACAAAATGAGACAAAAAGCCCATAAAATTGTCTACCAAGGGAGTGGAACAGAGAAAAATTCTCTTTTGGGGGGGGGGGCTTTGGTTGCTGTTAGTACTGAACCTACAGCCAGCATTATTTCTCTCATTGATGAAGGAATGTAAGCTCCCTCTTATGCAAAATATAAATTTCACTGCTGTTCCATGGCAAGAAAGGAGGACAGACCTTAAAAAAGCTTATAATGACCAGCACTGGAAGTAGATAGTGCAGGAAGACCAGTGCAGGCTTTTTTTTTTTTTCCTGCATATTTGGCTAAGCCTCTAGTGGGCATAAAGTTAGGGGGACATTGTCCCTGTCCTAAATGACTTGTCAGCTAAGGTCCCTGGGGGGATTCACAGAGCTGTGAGGGAGACACGTGAAGGAGCCTGAGGTGACGACGGCATCACCCCCCAACTCAAAGCTCCTTAGGAAGGCACCCCTTACTTAAGGCTGAGGAGCACTATGCAGAGGCAGCCTTGTCTCTGCTGGAGGAGCAGAGTGGCTCAGCAGGGACCAGGCCAGCCCCAGCAGGCAGTGCTCTCCCATCTTCCACAGCCCAATCCTCCCTGGGCAGCAGCAGAGTTCTGACACGGGCAAAGCAAGGAGGACACGGGCAGTTCTGTCACTCAGCAGCTCCTCCCTTGAGCTTTGCAGGTACTCTCCATGCAGCAGCTGTCTCATCATCTCCCAGCTTGCTGCTGGCACAGAAGAGTGCTATGGGAGGACTGAGAATGAGAAAAGTTGTCAGTTTTGGTGACCTTTAAGTAGAGCTCCTCTTGCCAGATGTGACACGGAAGAAAACATGAAGGAGGTTTTTCAGAGCTGCATGACAAATGAAGACTCAAGGCTGACAGAGCAGATGGGGGGTGATGTCTCAGTGCTGCACAGGACGAGATACACAGGGCAGGGGTAGGCTATGAAGACCTGACAACGAAGATGAGTGTTTTGCACTCGGGTGGTGGAAAAGGAAGCCCTGTGAATTGGCAGAAAAAATGTTCAAAGTAATAAGCCAGAAACATAGTATTTGTAACCACATTTTTGGAACAGAGAGAAAACATACAGCTCTGACAGACAATGAACTGCCTTGGGAGCCAGACAGGCCAGAATGAACTGCACCACCAGACATTTTGCAGATCACTGCTGTAGAACTGTGCCCTGGCGCCCTAACGCTGGCAATGCTGGGAGGATTGCACTTTCAGCAGTGCCTGAGCTTGCAGCCAAGCCAGCCACAATGGAGCAGAAGGGCACAGCTGCCTCCCAGGCAGCCAGTGACAGCATTTAAGTTGTCCCTCCCAGACACAGAAAAGAAACCAACCTACTTTCATCTAATTTCCAACAATAGAGCATGGTACTCAAAACTCATGTTCTGGCCACTATTCCCCCAGTACTACATATTTGTTTCTCAGACCACCCAGGGCTGCACAGGGCGAGGCTTAGGAATCCTAGAGACTCCTTGGTGAGAATTGGACACAGCTCAAGAAGAAGCCTGAGAACAGAAGAACAGAAGTACCATCTTTCCTGCTGTTCCTTGTGAGATAACTACCATATCTTGACACTCCTTCATCCAGCAGAACTACAGATTGCATCAGCAGACTACAGACTGCATGGCAATCCTGCTACCAACCCTATTCCAGAGCCTTGGCACAAGGACTTTATACACTGATCCCAAAACCAAGCTCAGAAGTCCTCTCCTTGCTGGCCATGTGTAAGCACATTATACTGCTTCACAACAAATCTGCAGCCAACTGAAAACACTCAAAACAGAGAGTGAATATATTCTAACAGAAAAGCAACTTGTTGCTTACTCCACACCAAAAGCAGTTCTGTTTTCTACTTCACACAAACCCACTGCAGAACTGCTGGTTTCCACAGTAGTCCCAGACCCTGAAAAGCAACACAGAAGTGGCCAGTTGGGGTATCAGATCCATCAGCAGGTTACAGTAAATCAAGCAGGTTACAGTGTGCATGCTTTTCACATGTCCCCTCAACCTGCTGCAGCCACAGATTTAAGCTATGGACAATCTAGGGACTCTTGCACCTGGAGAGACCAGGAGTTTGTTACCACAGCTCTGCCCACAACAAGCAAATTTCCCTCATGAAAAGGCTTTGTGTAAATACCACGCCATGATGCCACACTAGGAATTATGCAGACCACAAATGCACTAAGTCACAAGCAGAAGTTATTAATTCATTACTGGTATTCAAGATTATTGCTGAAAAAACATTTATCCTAATAAACACAAGGCACACCAGTTAACTCCACAGAGATTCATCAAAACCCCTTAAATACTTATAAAGAATGAGTGAAAAAAAGCATCAAGCATATGGGTGGAGTAGGAAATAAGTAAAACACCATAGTCCATACTCAAAAAAGGTAAATGCTAGGGTGGATATTTTGCTTCCAGACAAAAATCAGCCATCATATCAGGTCATGTGGGTTTTGATTTACAGTATGATGCTGAGACAAGACATTATCAGTCACTTGGTAAAAAAACAACTTGTACAGACAAATACAGACCATGACTGGGATTAAAATCAGTCTCAGCAATTGGAAAAGATGAGTTTGGTGAGTAGCACGATGATGGCAGCTTTCTTCCTTCCAAGCACTTGGTTAAATTTTGAATTTAACCCTAAGCTCTCCATTTCCTACCTCTTTAGCAGCCAGCTTTTTGTAACTGGCATAGCCAACTGCAAGTCTCCTCCACAAGCGTCCTGGGAACAGACGTTGCAAGTTCCTGCACTTTACCTGGAAAGGACACTGAAACTCTGACACAAATATAGAGGTTTTTCTCCAGTGTTTAATTGAAGTGGACATGGAAGAAAAGGAACTTCAATCAGAAAGAAATTTTGCAAGTCTGAAAGAACTACATGGATCTGATATTTGGAAATGCTTTTTGTTTTAGTATTCCTTCAGCCACCAGTGATGCTTTCAAGAAGTGTCTGCTCTTCGTGCTCTTTTTACCTACTATATAATGAAAAAATTCACAAGCCAAATAAATATTTGTTTTCTCTTACAAGTCACCTTTAGATTACAATCCATCCTGACATCAGGACAAGAAGTTCATTTTAAAGTTTAAAGTAATTCATCACTGAGCTAGGATCTAAGCTGCACCAAGAATAAATGCGCTTCAAAAATACATAGTTGCCAAGTCTTTACAGAGCCATTTGAAATGTCTAATGCAATCACAGGGTTGTAGTTTGCTTCCATTAGAAAGGCTCTTACATTTACATTAAACTCTGGGAATCGTCCTGCACTACAGAAAACCACCGAATACTCAGATTATTGGTTTGACCATATTTGAGCTGCAGACTGACATCTGACTGTGCTTGAGCAGCAAACTGTGTGTGACAGCTCTGTACCCTGACACAAAGCAATAATTACCCTGTGATGAGAGTCCCAACTGAGGGCATATCCCCACTGATTTAGAAACAAATCCTCAGGATAAATCCCTTGCATCTTTACAAAGCCAGACTGGGAAGTAAAAAGAAGATGTAGTATTCTATTGATTTTGCAAAAGAACTGAAGCAGGCAGTTTTGATATACAAAGTCATGTAGGCACCTAATCCTCTCAAGATCAGTGGGAGTTAGAGATCTATATGATTTTTGCAGATTTGGCCACAATAGATACGTCTATAGTCACACCAATGAGATTTATGTTCTCCTGGACAGCTGGGGATCGCCCTCGAGCCTCAGCCCTGAATCCCTAACTCTCAGCCTCTGGCTCCAGTCCTGAGGAACCAGCTGGCTCTGAAGGCTGTGAAGCTCCACTGGGACAGGAGGGCTGGCTCATGCTGTGGCTCTGCCCCTCTCTGCAGCATGGACAACTAACCAGCCCCTGGCTTCCAGGTGATATGCGTGCTTAGTTGCCAAAAATCTGTGTCAGGGCCCCTGAACCCTTGTCTGGGAGCTTACATGCTCTCTTCCCATAGGCACTTTGGAAAGCAGCAGGACACTATCCTCTTGTTAAACAGGCCACAGAAACCTAGTTACTTCCTTGCTCTGAAGGGAGAGGTAGAATAGCTCTAGGTCAGGATTAGGAATACAGGCAGACTAATGTGGGAAAATCTGCCCTGTTGTTACCCATCTTCTACATCAGCTCTGCCAACTTGCTCCATTTCAGCTAATACTTGACACTTCACTAAGCACCTAAGCTTCTCAAGAGAGATCATTATACAATAATCACACTTTTATTAAAGGCTATGTTTTATTTTAAATTTTTTGCCTTCATATCTGTAAAGAAAAACTAAGTGTGACCTTCAGTAGAGTTTAATGCAAGATGCCCTGGGAAAGCAGCATATTGTGACAGTGTGACGCCTAGAATGTCAGATTTGGGGATGCTTGGGACCCACAAGAGAGGGACAGAGGGCATCAGTCTCAGAGATATCTACAGATTACATCATGCACATAAGAGACCACAAAAGGAAGAATTCAAATCACTGGGCCATTTTAGGAGAGCTTCTGTTTGGGTACTTTGTGAGCATGTAGTCAATCAGCCTTGCTGATTTACTATACCTCGTGCACAGGAGAGCTGGCTCAGTGCATTACAAACCGGACTGAAGCAGACACCATGACATTCAAGGTGGCACTTCTGAGAAAAAGCTCCAGGGCACAAGTTCAGGTCTCCTGGGGACACATCCAGAAGAGACAAGAGGTACAGGCAAGTAGTTGAACAAACACAGTGCTCCTATCTATGCACCTGCAGCCTTCCTGGCCATCAACTTCTTGTGACATTCCAGAAGATCAATGAAAACATTAAGCTGAGGATTTAAAAAGTCATGATAGCAATATGACAGCATTCTGATAGTAAATGCAAACGTCATTCAAAAAATTCAGGAAAATTCTCACAGCAATGTTAAAAATAGCATATGCACCATGTGGATATGTTAATGTGCTGTCTTTCAGCCTTGCACACTGGGCTAGAGGATGGCAGGACTATTTTTTTGTGTATGTTTTAATAGTTATGACCTTAAAAATAGTAATTCTTGCTCACTCTCTCTCCAGCATTCACACTCAAGATTTGCTGCCCCTTACAGGGAAGAAAATCTTTTTTTCTCCTCAGAATGTTAGCAATGCCATTTCAACTAATACAGTGTTCTGCTACCAGTGAAAGGTGCCACCTCCACAGCCCCATAAACTGAAATCCTCCCCGCTGCAGCTTCAGTCCAGCCATGGTAACACACTGCCCTTCAGCTGCTCTTTGGCAGAGCCACTGATTTGGCTCCTCTTAAGGACCATTAAACTGCTGACCTCTCCCTCCAGATGACCCAGTGTGGCTGTGCCAGCTGTGCCAACCAGCTGGCCCTGGCATCACAGCGCTGCATTTAAGCCACTGAAGAGCTAGGACATGGCAGGATTGGACAGCAATGCCATATTAAACAAGAAGAAACATTGACTTTTAGGGCTGAAAATGAGAATAGATGCATGAGTTTCTCCTGAAAGCACGCTGTCACTGAACAATAAAACACAGCACGGGGATGGGGTGATTTAATACTGCAGCATTTAACTCTGCTAGAGCTGCTCCTCTTCCAGTCTGGCAGAGCAGAGTACAAAGCCTTGACAATCTCCACACTCACAAAGGGTGCTGAGGAGCACATTTACACCCTGGACTCCCACTATGCACTGAGCAGCTGTGAAACCTCCCCTAAATCTCTTCACCTGAGTGCCCTGGCCTGTGCTACCCAAAAGATCTCTGCACTGCATTCAGCTCTGGTTTGATTGAACGACAAAAGCACGGTTTTGACAGCAGATGCTGCTGGAGTGGATTTTGCAGCAGACCACCAAACAACAACAGGTAGCAGTAATTTCAGGAAAGTGCCACTTCAGTCCTCATACTGGCCAGGTACTCAATATTTAAAGACTAGGTGGCTGGTCTTTGATTGCTCTCATTCAACAGAGCTCTGAAGAACAAGTACTGCATTACTTTGCTCATTGAAACTTCAGCCCAAAGTCCTCAGTACCTGTAAGAGCAGTGGTTTAAGTCCCCTCCCTGAAGCCAAGATTCATCATTTTCAGCAAAAAGAAAGGACAGTATATTCGTTCAGTGCTGAAGCCCTTGGGACTCAGAAGACAAGACGAAATGGAAAGTTTTTCTTTTTTTTTTTTTCCACAGGTTTCTATGACCAGTACGGTCCAGATGAGACAAGATGGGTTCTTAAGAGGAGAAGTCCCCTGGTACAGAGCACAGACTGAATGTTGCCAGGACGGCACATGCCAGTCATTAGGATGCTAATTGGTCCTGACAGGGCTCTGGTGACTGAAGTGAACATCCACACTGTCACTACCTGGAAGCATTGCTGCAGGGTACAGCTCCAAGGAGCCTAAAGGAAAGAAGAGGGTGTGAGGAGGTAGAGAGATGAGGAGAGTTTATAGCTCTCTACAGCTGTCTGCATCACGTATTTAAACAAGGGGGAAAATAATTCTGTCTTTCTACACTGCACTGATAAAAAATTCCACTAAAAATCACTTTGGGTAATTTACATTTAAATGGACTTTGCACACAAAGTAGATTATTTTGCTGGTCATGTTTACAGTTCCTTCCCTGCTCCCCTTTCCCAGGACTCCATGACTCTTGTCTTCTGCACCACCTTTTCTTTCTGTCTCCCAACTGATCCAATTAAAACACCAAAAATAAATTAACTTGTCAGATTTCTCAACCACCAACTCTCTCCTACTGCTTTATTCCTGTCAGAGCTTTACCTCATCTTGAAAAATTCTGGTGTGTTGATTGTTTTTGTTTATTTGCCTACGTGGCCAGATTTGCCACCTATGAACTAGATTTACAGCACTTTCAAAGCAGAGAATCAGAAGTTTCTGAACAGTTCATGGGTGACCATTACCAGTTTTGATTGGACAACATTCTTGTAAGGCTGGGAGAGCACCAAAGGGAAGGTGCAAAGCTGAGACTAGATTACCTGCAAATTATAGAGAAGGCTGAAAGTTATCAAAATTTGGATTGCTCAAAAATACATGTTATTTGAAGGTGTGTTTTGGACTTCACTGCAAATAACGAACAACACTGACTGAACCAGTGACCTGGTGGCCTAAATGTGACAAGTTAGCTGCATCCTTTAAGAGACCAGTTTTGAACAAGACAACTCTGCTAGTGAGATGCCAGAACAGACATTTAAAACACTGGTCTACAACCCTGAATCACAGGTTTGCATTTCAGGCCCTGAGCACGTCAGATGAAACCAGAGAAGCTACAACCACATTTAATCTATGACAAAAGGAAGGGTGGTTTAGAATAATATTTCCAAACAAATAAGAAAGTGTTTGTCCTTACAGCCACAATCAGCTGTCTACTTTTCTTAATCCCTCACTACCAGAATACCTTGGCAACCCAAAGTATTATCTCCCTAGAGCTTCAGGGGATCCCAATCAGAACCAAAGCAGCCAATGAGATCCCCTCTCCACACCAGAAAACTACCCAGGTGCTCCTGCACAGCCTATTATGCCCCATATATGTCGGTTCTGTGGTCCAAAAATCTGCTGTGGATGAGAAGAACCTGGCAGAAATTATTTGAGAGCTTCAGCATGTGAAGATGATGATAAGTATTTTCAAAGCAGGTAAGTCATCCCTCCTCCCTTGCATGCCATGAGAATTCCGAGCCTTCTAAAACACACATACAATGAGATTGTGTCAAGGCTGTATGAGTACAGGGAGGAGGGGAGGGAAGGGGAGAAGAGTAACGTGAAAACTAGCTTCAGTTACTGGAACTCCTTCAGTGTCTCCTAAAATGACAGTAGAACACAGAGGGAAGGAGAATAAAGGGGGGCAGAGGACAGGATGCCAAGCTCTGCATGCTGTGTTTTGTATTGGCATTGGAGGAATACATTTTCTTTTTGATGCAGTTTGCAGTGCAAGCAGACAAAGAGTGGTGAGGAAGAGACACAGAGGTGCAAAGCAGCTGGGATTTCCTCTCCTCTGGCATCAACTGGGAGAATGGAACCCCATTTTGTCACCCTCTCTGTTCACCTAAACCCTTGCTAGCAAGCCTCAGCACAGCTCTTCCCAGACGGACCGGACACAGCCAGAAGGATCCTGTGGAGCCACAGAATTTGTGCCTCTCTCTCTCTGCTTCATGCTAGACCTCATCTATACAAAACACGTGACTCAGGAGCCTGTGCTTCCTACTGTCACTTCCATCAAGCCCCTGGAACCAGCTTTGCTTTCCTCTGTAAATAGGTTTCATGCCTTTATAAAATGGATGTATTAGTCATGAACAAAAACCAAAAAGTTACTGGGGAGGGAAGGAATACTCAATGTACTACAGTCAATAAAAGACAGAAGGAAAGAAAAATATTAGCTGGAGAGTTCCAAGAAGGTTAGGGTTACAAAGAAGCAAAATATTGGCTCTGACACAGGAAAACGCGCTTCTGAATACTAATGTGTTCCACACAGCGACAAAGAAGCCATACTTACCTCAAAGGAGATTAAGTAATATATAGCAACACCTGAGGAAAGGGAGGAAGGTAGAAAAGAAAGGCAAGCAAGCATAAACACAAAGAGAATAAGGCACCTGAAGTCTTTTTCATATAGCTTCCTCTCCTGCACAGGGGAGATTTATATCTTTTCCTCAGAAATTCAGCATTCAGGAAAGTGGACTTAGTATAACTTTATAATAATACCCTCTTTTCCAGGCCCCAGGAAACTATAATACTGATTTACTGGTCAAAGAAATAAATGTGCCTCAGAGTTCCATACAAGGTCTTTCTGAAGTTAATCCAGCTCTAAGATGGATAAGCAAAAGTGGAAAAATACCGCAGAAAGTATTTGTGTAGATAAAAGGAGCTTTCTAAAGGCCAGTGTTCCTGTCATGATGGAATAATTTTAATTCTCTAGATAAAGAGCTGGAGAATAAAAGTAGAGAAAGTTACAGCACACAACCAGCTCCCTAAGCACCAGGACGTGTTTGCCGGCTGGGAACCACACTTCAGTGAAAATGCCTGATCAGTTAGATTTAAAACTGGATATATTTCATACAGGACTCATTTCATACAGGATTCATCTCAGCAAATGTTGACATCAACATCTGACACTACAGTCAGTGGAGAGAAACAGTCACCTGCAGGACAGGATTCATGTGTTTCCAAAGCAGTTGGCTAAAGCAGGGTCAGATGAACTATGTTCTAAAATATCTCTTTCCTGTCTGGAAAGAGAGCCCACATAAGTCAGTCAGAGGCAGACAGCTGGGCTATAGGCATCTGAAACTAATGGTGGGCTCAAAACATCAAAATGACCACAGAGATGAGATTCAAGTACACACACAGAGTTTGCAGCAATTAATCCACTTCTCACTATGACGACTGGAAATCTTACTCTGGAGAATGCAAATACAAGTCTCAGGCTTCCATGCAATCTGTGTTACCATTTAAAATGGATCAAGATGCAGTTCTTATAGTTGTAGATACAGCCTTTGAAATGCAAGGAAAATGCAAGTGGAAGCAACACTATTCCTGAGCCTGCAGATTGATACAAATAGATCTTAGCGATGCTCAAGAGCATCTTAGGAAAACTCACAAGACTGACAGTTTTGAATTATTCTCCCTTAGATTCATGTCATCAGAGCTGTCCATCAGTTCCTGATCCTGGGTTTAAATGCAGGTTCCAGGAGCAGAGGGGAAAATGATAAGCCCCAGATCTCTGTTAAAACAACCTTTTTTTTTTTAAAGTGAACAAGGCAAATGAGTCCTTAGATAGAACTTAATGATGTAGACTGCAAAAGTCCCAATATATGGCCTGGCAGAAGAGCTCATATAGCCCAAACTAACATGCCCCTAATAGAAGTTGAACCCTAAGCTGTTCCCTTATCTCTCTCCTGCCAGGCACTGAACTGTCCTATAACACAGATGGGGGGGAGCACGTTTCAAGAACAATCCACACAGCCCACAGCTCCTCTCCCTGTTCAGTTGCAAAGGGTTCTCTGGGAAAAGCACAGGCAGGACTGGGCCTGTGCTGTCACCTTCACCAGGACACCAGCAGCCCACTGCTGCTCACTGTCTTTCTCCAGGTGCTACTCAGGGAAAGCAGCAGCCTGTGTGCAAGGATGTTTCCCAGTTCCACACCTGGGAAACAACTGCAGCTACTCTACACAGAGTGACTGCATTGTGCATGCACAAAGTACAGCCCTCCCCGTGAGCTGTGTTCCCCCATCTGGAAGGGCTGGGCACAGCTAGGATGAAGTCTCTGTTTAGGCAGCAGCATTTTCTAACACAGGGATCAGTTATCCCACATGGGCTGAAGCCTTCTGATCAGGAACCTTTTCTTGTCCTGCAGTTGCAGAGTGCTTACACAGCATGAGCTGCCAGCTGGGGCTGGTGAACATTGCTGTGGCACAAACAAATAAAATCAGCCTTATTCAGACCAAATTCCAAAGCAGAGGCTGTCTGCCTGCCCACATTCTAGGTTAATACAGAGGGCTCAGCTAACCGCTCAACTCAAAGTAAACCAGACACTGACCTTCTCTGACAAGAAAAAAAAAAACAAAACATAGCTGTGGGGAAGCTGCCTCAGGACTCAAAACCAGTCATTTCTTAAAACTGAGAGATTACTTCTCCCAATGAAAGGCAAACAAACTCCAGAATCATCTCCTCTATTACACGTGAGAAACTGTCCAATCTTAACCTTCATTTCAAATGCTAATTACTTGCCAGAATCCTAACCTGAATTTTTCCTAGCTTCCATGGAGGATAAAAAAAATAGACGTGAGAGATCTTCATCTTTCCCTTTCTAAATTTATATGAATTATGTAATTCCACTTTTAAAGGACTGGAGCAAGTGACTAAAAAAGTAATGTAGAATGAACTAACACCACTTGTGACAAAGCAGGAAAAGAATACTTTTAAAAGCAGAAGAGCACTTTCTCCCTCCAGAAAAACGTGAAAAGAGAAAGTAGAAGACACGATAATTGCATATGTGAAAAATTATTAATTGACAGTGGGATGTATGGCATAGCAAGTTATTTTAATTGCTGAGTTTATGATATTCTTCAAATGATGTAAAGGATACCCAGAGAACAAGGATGGCAGTCATTTAAGAGAAGGTATACCTAGTTAAAGACACCTTCTTAAAAAGTTAAAGCTACTTTCTTAACATATATATCTGATAAATTATATACACATACTGGCAGTGTAATCTAGCAGAGGTGGCTCATAGGCATTTCCTAAAGGCAAAACCTTGTCATTGTGAAAAGATTTATTCATAATTATAAATGAAATCATGATTATCAAAGTTAAGTGCCTGAAAGCATTTTGCCAAAATCATTTAGCTCTGGACTAAAACTCCAACGGACAAGGAAAGACCAATTAATTTTCTCATAGTAGGATTTCAGTTTAAATTCAGAAGGCAACTTATAACCACTGGGGTTTTGGGGTTTTTTTAAAAGACATGTGGTATACACTCAATTGATTTTCAGACAAATGTATTTGTATTACTACACCTTTAATCAAGACTTTAGAGGAAGGCACTGTGAAGCAGAAGAAAAACAGTCCTTATGCTGAGAGCAACAATGGTACCCCAGCAGAAGCTCACAGGAGCAAGATAAATGTTTGTAGCCTCTCCAATAAGCAAAATTACTGCATTCTGAATGCGAGAACAGTGATGTATGACAAACAAGGAGCTCAGCCTGCCAGAAACTTCGTGTTTGTTGTTCCAGAAAGGTTAGAAGCCACTAATTTAGAGTATATTACAAGAGACAGTGTGGAACAAAAACCAGATATTGGGAGAGCACAAAGAATGAAAAAGAAAACCACAGGCCCCCTGACCAGCATCCTAAGAAGGAATATTCCCAACAGTGAGAGTGTTGTGTTGCTAGATCAGGTGGCTTTGGGGACCACAAGCTAATCCCCACTAGCAGCCCTGTGTGAGAAAGGGTTACCATCCCTGTAAGCCCAAAGGCTAAGGTGTGAGAGAGAGTGTCTTTGGAAGGATTTAGGAAGCCCAAGAGCTCAGCAGAGCCAGGCACAGTGTCACTGCCCCCAGCTAAAAGGCAGACCCAGGCAGCGATTGCGCAGTTCGCTCACGGACAGGCAGCACAGCCAGGTAACAAACTGATGCTGTGCACAGCTCACAACCACATCCTGCTTTTCTTTGGTGCCAGCAGAAGGGAAACAGCACTACACCAAACACTGGGAGATATCCCTCAAATCTTCATGATATACAAAGCCTGAAGGAATGCGCATTACAGAAAGATTTAGTTTGCTGGCATGAAATCAAACGTATAAACCCAAGATTATTCACAAAGATCAAGACAACCTTCAAAGAAGCCAGAAATCCAGGGGGAAGCAAAGTATTTCCAAGTAGTTCCACTTTTCTCACACAAGCTAGGGAATCTCAGAGAGTGGGTTATAAATAATGGACTTTATTTTCATTCTTTGCATATACTCTTGCTGATGCAGCGCCTAGTGTCATGTGGAGATGCAAGCTGATAGAGAGCCATTTTTGGATACTCAAAGACACCTTAAAAGGGACTTCTTCTTGGAATAAGTGTTTGATTTCTGAAATACAAACTACTGTAATTTACTAATTGCTTTACATAGCCTGCAAGTATTAGAGCACTTCTAAGCAAAATCAGATTTGTGATAATAAAAACCTCTGTAAACTAACAAGGAAAGGCATTTCAGGATGCAGTGACTAAAGGCAACATATTTAAATTAAGGTACCTAGTTAAACATCAAAGTAACCAGCCAATGACAGAATTATCCTTGTACAGAAAGAGTCACCATTACTTGATGTCGTCAAAGCAAGACCAGAGGATTCTGCTCAAATACCCACACACACACACATATATATATATATATGATCATGCTTAAGCCACAGTTAATGGTTAGGTGTTGAAATCAGCATTAATGCTAGCAGCCCTTTTCACACATTTATTTTGAGTTGTTCTTGTCACAGCAAAATTCAAAGACAATTTACAGAACTGAAAGCAGGTGCATGGAAGTGCTGGTTAGACTAAGAGGCCTATCTCAGGAAAGTCTGACTTGCTTAAGCTGACAAAACACAGCACAATAGAGGAGAGGATCACTGACTGCAAACACACTTTAGGAGACGGAGCTGCAAGAAATGCAAAGAGATGTTTAAACCACAGGATTATCTTGGTGCAGAAATGAGATAAACCAACCACAAACTCTTCCTGGTTGGAGGTCAGAAAAATCTGAGTATGAAGTAGCTGTGATCTGGAGCAGCTTCCCAGTGGGAGAAGTCAAAGAGGAGAAGAAAGCAGACAAAGAGAGAACCCAAGAGTCCACAGAAAGGGCTCCTGCCCCATGTCGATCCCTCAGGAGCAAGGAATCTTCCCTGGGACTCAGGCTTGGAAAATCAGGTTGTCTTTCCAGGTCTAAGCTTATACACAGAGTTCAATAATTTGGTAATATGCTATCACTGGATGAGAAGGGTTTACATGTTTTGGGGCAGGTTTCCTGTGTATTTCTAAAACAGGAAAGTTTTTATTTTCTTTAGACACAAAGATAACTTCTGTTTTTCATCGGTTCTCCTACAGTGTGGGAGAACACACAGCAGGAGTAAAACATTGCAAGAAGAGACAGTTTAGGATCTAATCTTGAGTAACATGTGCAGTCAGACAGGACAGCATGAGGAGCTCCACACTCTAGCACCAGAGGTGAACTTCACAGATGTTCCACTGTCAAGATCGTTCAGCTCTTATCAACAGAGGGAGGGAAATCTAAAAGGTACTGAAGAATCAACATCAAAGTGCAAGAGATTCAAAGAGCAGCAATGCTCTGCACTGGCTCCTGGGTTATCATTCAGTCTCAAAGTATGAAGTATTTATCCTTCCTTCTACAAACCTGATCCACAGGCCCTGGATTCAGCCACCCTTTCTGCAGCACACTGAAGTCAGTAATCATGGAAGTTAAAGCCAAAGTCACATCTACCTAGTAAGGAAACTGTTGGAGCTGCTCTTGCTCTCTCTGCTTCAGAAGCAGTTTACCATAAAACCATCAAAACACAGATACCAGGAGTTAGGAGAGCTGGATTACCCTCCTGACAGTTTGCCCCAAGCAAAAGTCATAAGCTTTCCATAACCACTTCATTGTCTCCAATGCCCTCACTCACCCCTTCTGACCACAAAGCTTCCCCTCTTTGGAAAGTGTAAAGACACTCTTCTGTGCTCAGAACTGTAATGTAAAAACAAAATCGTGTGTTAATGATATTTAAACTGATTTAATGAAGCCATTTCAATTCCACCCTTCCTTCCTGCCAACTCCACCCTCTCGTTCGAGAGAGAAATTTCTTTTGCTTAACACGGAGGGAAAAAAAGCATGCTAAAAATAGCCTCCTTTTGCCTTAAAAAAGTTAAATCTATGAATAAACAGCCTGAAAGGGGAATGCAGTTTATCTGCCCACCAAATTCCTGCACTGTTTTCTTGTTCAGCTTTCCAAAACATTTTTCTAAGGATCAAACACACAGACTTAGATCTGCAGAGCCAGTGGTATCCCAGAACTGCCTACTTCCATGCTAGTAAGGTACCTGGTTTTGGCATGAGGAGGAATGGTATGAGACTGGATGAACCAAAAATATAATCTAGGACCGCTAAGTGCTAGAATATTTGAGCAAATCTCCTGGCATCAGAGGAATCAATATGAAAAAAACTGAGAAAAATCCACCAAGAGAACAGAAAAGCCTTTCTCATTTCCCTTTAACTGTGCAACAGACAAACTGCATTAGCTCCTAAAAACCTACCTTGCCAGTAAAAAGCACTCACACTGTTATCCCTATCTTAGACCCAAGTCACATCTGTCCCTGACAACAACAGCTGTCAACACTGAAAGAGCAGGGTGATCAGCCAGCCTTTTCACCCTGGGCTCCAAGCCAAAGCAAGGGTGGCTTACGTATTTGCAGTGCAAAACCAAACAAACTCTTTATTCTGTTCCCTGTGCTATGCCATTAGCAAGCAAGCCAATCAGCTCCAGGGAGTATCCTTGCAATCTGAATATTCAAACCCAAACTTAATTTTCCCCTATTTCCCTTCCACTGTATCACCAGTGAGCTCCAGGTAATGCCAGAAGTCACGTGTGCTATCCTACCAATGCAGACAGAAGCCTCTTGGCAGAGTCACCTTTCATTCCCAGTTTCCCACAGCATGAGGCATCAGAGCATGCTGCCCTGGAGTGCTACAAACACTGCTATGATATCTGATAGGGGTTACATCTTAGAAAAGGAAACCACCTCCCTCCTCTTCCAGCATATGAGCCCTCTGGAAGGAGAAAGGAAACATCTCACTTTCATCTCAGAGTTCAGAGGGAATGTTTTATAGCTGTCAATCCTACAAACATCTTCTTCATTCACACACCAGGGACAGCAACTATTCTAAGGTAGGCTGTACAGCCATGAAATAGCCAGGTTAAGAAAAGGACTTTGCCCCGTGACATTTCAGAAGCAAGCTGAAAGACTTTATTTTGACCCTAAAGCAAATACTGAAAGCCAACATGCAACAGGCAGGCCAGAGGAGTTAAGCAGATGAGGCTACACAAGGCAAAGCCACATGAGGAACACAGCAGCACCTGTTAGTGAAATTCCAGGTGAGGAGTGTGAACCCAAGGTAACATCTGGTGTCCCAGGTCCAAGCAAGCACTTTGACTCAGAGGGAGATATCCTCAGTGATCAGAGTGGGACAGTGGATGCTGGGAGCTCACTCTCACACATCAGCATCACTGCCATGATATACAACCCTGCCTTCCCCATCCATATACAGGGCTCATCTTCTCACCTTGACTGCTAAAAAGACTTCAGGGATACTATTTCAGCTGTGCATAAATATTAGAGAAAGACATCTTGGTTACCAATTATGTTACTTCTTCAACCACTCTACTGGAGCCTTCCCTGGCTCCATGTTTACCCTCAGTTCCCATCCAAGGTGAACAGTGTCCTTTAAAAGACAGCAAACTGGCACACAGACTAAATGATACTACTGAATTCTCAGAGGGAATCTGTAAGCAGATGATGGAGCTGAAACTGGACTTGCAGAGCTCTAAGTTAGCTACCAGACCATTCTCCTTCCAACAGACACATCTGCCAGCATTCACTTGTGCAGCATGTTGAGAAGGTCTGATAGCTCAACAAAAGAACAATAAAGTGAGAGCAAAAAGTCCAGAGTGATGTGGGTTAAGAAAGCACTGCCTCAGCAGGGCTACCAGTATCCACTCTGCATCCAGCATTGCACCAGGGCTGGCCTGCTCTGCACAGAGCCCTGCTCAAGCAGCTACAACTGCAGAGTTCTGCCTTCTCAAGGATGCAGTAGCTTAATGTTGTAGTACACAAATGTCTTTGACATCACTCATCTCTCTGTTGTCAGCCAGTTTTAACAGGAGGTGGCTTCCTTGGTTTCAAGAGGGATTCAGCTTTCCCAAGGCACTGTAAAGAATGAAGGAAATGGACATTGACTCAAGAGAAATAGAAAACAGGCGACATGTGTGGAAACAATCCTGTTTTTGATTAAAACACACAAAAAAACCCACTTAAAAGAAACCAGCCAAGGGTGTTTCTTAGCAGAAACACAAAGCCTTGGGCTCCTGTACAGCACTCAGCTCAGTGTATCTCAGACTGTGTATACAGCCACTGCCCTCAATGACACCCCTTTACAGCAACTCTCTTAACACCCACAATCACCACAGATGATTTGTCAGGAATACTAATTGATAAAAACCAGAATGTCTTTGCCTCAGCCAGTAGATTCTGCCAGTTATCTATCCATGAACCATGAAGCTGCTCCTCTGAGCAGCGTTCTCCGATACACCAGCCCCAAGTGTTTTGAACTTGGGTGCGGAGAAAGGAGTGGAATTCAAAGAGTTAAGAAATCTTGGCTGCAATTATCAGGAAGAACAGTGGTAATGCAAGGTACAACCGTGGCCCTGATCAATATTCCTAATACAGAAAGCATGCATCTCAGGGCATGTCTGCAGCACTGGAAGCAGTCTTCCAGCTGAGCAGTTGTTTTTTCCTTCAACTCAGCCTCACTTTTAACTACTCTTGATTAAAATTATTACTTTCACTCAATATTCAATTTCTGACAGGTAATATTCTCTACATATGTTGCAAGCTGGCTCCATCCTTACAGGCAAAACACAAGAGCTCCCTAGAAGCAAATTTTCTTATTTTCTAAGTCATGTATAATTTACACATCTGCAATATTGACACAGGCTAGAAATATACATCCTGCCAAAATCATTTGCTAAAAGCTTTCAACAGATTTGAGGGCATTCTCCTCTTAAGCTATTGGCTCCTTCTGTTACTGCCATTAGCTCAGGAGAATCCATTACCTGAGTACAATTAATTCCTGTACACTCAACCTCATAACCCAAAATCTAGATCGTGTCAACATTCAATGCCATTTAACTGCACAAGTGTCTGACAGCCCCTTAAGCACTCACAGGGTTTTTTTTTTGTTCATTTAGTCCTCAAGTTTTCATCAAAACAAACACTTCCACATGCACAGATGTACTCCCTTTCTAGTCTTGCAGATGGATTCCACACAGGACGTACTCAACTCTCCCAATTCAGAAGATAATTCAGCTCTTCCAACCAGGTAAAATGTTGTCTGAATTGGCTGAAAACTGGAGATGGCCATGAAAGCAACTGTTATCATTGTTATGCAAAATACTTAAATCACCTGAGTCTGTTTTACTGAGTTATTAGCAGAAGAGAATTATCGACAAAAGAATCACAAGCAAGTTATATGTTACATGGACATTCACAGACAACTGGCAGGATTAGGGAAGCATTTTCTTCACTCCATTTCCTTTAGGTGGAAACTAGATGGGGGAATGAGGATTTTCAAGAGTTTTCATTAGGTTTCCAAATAGCACTGAACTAGGTAACTTTCTTGCACTGCAGAGAAAATTCCATTATCTCATTTTAAGAGTGTATCTAGGAGCAGACTCAGGAACACTCCAGCACTGAGTCACCTTGTATTTTCACCTGCCATGCCTATGACTAGATGTCACACAGGTATGATGTGTTTCTGGCACTCGAACAAGTTTAATCTTCTTTGCTCAAGTAATACTTTTTTCCCATTTTTTATTTAAATAAGTTTTTCTTTCTGAAGCTATTCTCAGGAACAAAATATTTTGTCCAATTCTCATCTTGGCTATTGGATGAATAATCAGAACACTCACCCAAAGCACATAGTCTTTGATCATTTCCCTCACAAGGTATGCAGCTGGCCAGAAGAATTTGCAACTAGGAGCTTTGAGTATGAGGCTGGGGGGGATGAGAAGTGTATGTATCCTTTGGGCATGGGATTCATAAATCAAAGCTTTTTTGCAAGAGCAAGTGAACTGACAAAGTATAAACACATAATTATCACAGATTACAGCTAACAAATCCTCACTGGATAAAACAGAGTGTGTGCAGGAGAAACTCACTGTAACTGAGGGTTTTGCAGATGACACAGAAGATGCAATTGGAAGGAGCTCTTGATCTCCCACAGCAGTAACAGCTGGCCCCTTCACTGATGCCACTGCAAGACACAAAACAACAGATTCATGAGTAAAAGAGGCAGGTGGTCATCAAGAGTCACTTCAGGAACAAACTTTTCAATCCAGTATTACTGCTCCCACAAGCTCCTTCACCTCACCTCTGTACTTCACCACACACTCTTCAACCTCAGTGGTGATTGTTACTAAAATGAAACTTGGGTCACCACATAAACATTAACTTACAGGAAAAATCTCTTCTTGCACATTTTCAATACAGAATTAAAAAAAAAAACCACATTAAAAAGAGGTGATTTTGTCATTGACCCGACTTACAGACTAGTAATGTGAGAGTAAACATGCAATGGCAAGAGAGTAAGGCACGTTGGGCATGCAGAGAAAAGTCCAGGTAAAGAGTGTTTACAGAACAGCAGGCTGTGACTTATAGTCCACCAGCAGCACAAGAAACAAGCTTTGTGGGTCCCAAGGAACAATGCACAGACAACATTCAGAAGAGAGTGTGGGCTTCTGTTTCCTATACAGGGAAAAGGTCACGGCAAGCAAAAGTGAAATTGGTGAATACTTCTAAACATTCAAGTTTCTGAGGCTGACAAATGCCAAGGAAACAAGCTTTGTTTTGTGGAAGCTGTTTATGCAATAAATACCCACAAATAAAAAGCATCTTCTGATGGGAGTAGTAAAACTTCACCAAGTGATGCTGCAGAGGGAAAAGTGAGTTTATAGCTATATACAAATGCATAGAAACATTTGAATGCACAATCAGCCTATGCATAACAGGTTAGCTCTACCTACAAAAGCAGCAGTAAGGCCAGAGCTGTAGACAACACCTTTTGAGAAGAACAATCCCTTCCTTTTCCATGGCAGCTTTTTAGTTGATAATGAATTACACCACTGTTTTGTGCTACAAGACTTTTGCTACATTTCCTCAGCATTAAGTTTGGAACTGCAGATAGATTTTATAGTTAAGCACAGTGGAATTAATCACCATAAATTATGTAGGGTTAAAAATCCAGCCTCTAAAAAAGAACTGTTCCATCCTTAGTGACCACACACAGCCAAGACTGCACTTTACCTACCCACCTGAAAGACATTAGGTCTGTAGATCAACTGTGCCTGGCTCGCCATAGTTTCACTCTGACCTTTTTTGCTGTTGTTTGTCTGGGTTTTTTAATCTTGTTATTTCAGGTGTTTAATGACACTAATTTCCAGATGGTCTAGAAATCTAACACACCAGCAAGCAGGCTACATCCCTGTTACACGCAGGAGTGTCACTGTCTGATATTTTACTGTTACATAAATCAAGCTGGCCCTGAAGGGGCATCAGCAATGCATTCACTAAGCATTGCTTTATTGTGATTTTTCTAAAACAAAGAACTATGGAAGTTTCAAGTGTTTTTTGAGAAGAATAAGCTGCCTGATGATTTTTTGATTTGTTTTTTTTTTCCTAAACTTGACAAATACCAGGAGCAACATCACCTTTTAAGGCAAAAGGCATCTGCAAGCAAAATCCTGCTTTTAAGCCAGAGTGACTCATAACAGCAAAGATTCTTCCTATAAAAACAAACTCAATCATGAAGTAAGAACAAGCGAGGAGCTCTAGTAATAACAATTCAAACAAATCCTTTTTTCTCCATGACTTTTGTGGACTAATATTGGCTGGTTCGAACAGGTGCTCTTGGCAGCTGCAAAAAAGAAAACGAGACAGACCACTGGCCTGAGCCAGCCTTATCATCATTTGCATCCCTAGAGAGTACAGTAAACACAAGCACAGATGCACAGGAACACACTGCACGCCTTATCTGTTCTATAGGAATGCAGGAGGGAGCCTGTATCTACACTGCAGTCACACGTGCTTTCAACAGAGCTGAGGAGCAGCTCAAGAGATAAGGCAGAGAAGGTGCAGGAGCATGCACACAACACTGCCTGCAGCAAGCCTGGGTAGTTGTGTACAGCCTGATGCTTTAAGTTTTAGCTTTCCTATTGTCCAGGCTCTGTACTGCATTAGTACATAACTCTGAACTTCATATTAAGTGTTAGCAAGTTCTCCTCACAGTTTAGTCAGACAAAACAATCCTTTTCCAGCCTGACAACCAAGGACACCACTGCAGCTTCAGGGCCAAAAGGTATAAACAGAGAACTGAGGAGAGCAATCTGGGAGGATGGGACTTCATAACCTGAAGCTGTAATTGGAACAATTAACCCCAATATGTAAATGGACCAAAATTTATAAAAGTGGGAAAATGTGTGACTCAGCATCCATCTTGGGTGGAGCCACAGCCAGGTTCTTGTACTGCCCAAAGTGTATCCTTTGAAGGCCTTTTTAATAAATACATACTTTATTCCTTTCACACTGTCTAGCCTCTGTTCTAGGCAGCCTCTCAAGGCAGCAAGCCCAGTACCACCACATCTTCATCATGCCCATCAAACAAGGTTAATAAAGCCACGTGAGGCAGGGCTGATCAGACTGCAGCCCTGCCTCCTCAAACAGAGGTGCTCGCTGCTGTCAGAAGGGGCAGCATTACACTGAGAGGAATGACCTCAGTAGGCTGCATCTAAATCTACTCCTCAAGTCTAGGAGACATCCAAAATCCTCCTCTTTGAGAAGCATCATAGCCATTGCTTAGATTTTCCTTGACCCATTCAACATGTGAGCCCAGGCAACTAAATTTTCAGCAAAGAAGGTGATGACAGCACCAGCAGAGCATCCAGGGCTCCACTTCCCTCTCCACAGATGACCTGCTGTCTAACCCCAGGAAAAACGTTTTGTCTGCTTGTCCCCCACCTTTATTCTCAGGCTGGGGTTTTTTCTGTCTCTTCTTCTGACCAGGGATCTTCTTTTACAAGATATCCATACCTAGTTATCATGTGTTGCTGAGCACAACAGGCCCTCTAAGCTTTAAGTTTATAACAGAAACCTCAGCTGCAGTGGAACTCCAATTAGATCTACAAGGCCCCCCTCAAATCCAGCTACTCCAGACATCCTGCTCCAGAGACCAGAGGCATGTTTTCAATCTGTCCTGGCTTGTGTCAAATGCTTCCAGGCTCTCTGGCATGTCCCACACCACCTGGAGTCCATCTAAAAAACTCCCTGACAACTCCCAACCATTTAAGAGATTTTTTTTTTTCAGACTAACTTTACAAGCTCTTAGTGGGGGAAACTATAGCTTAACAAGAGCAGGTGAATCGAGTCCTAATGTCAAATTCAAACTGTCTGATCAAAAATATGTCACAGACAGCTCAGCTTTCCAGGAATTTGGACACCTTGAGTTAGATAAAAGTCCTGCTCTCCAGTTTTATTGCTTTGAAATACCTACACTCTTTCTACTCTTCCATTCCTCCCCTGGCTCCTGTGAAATACAGAGATCAAGGTGAGTTCTTGCTGTAACACAGGACAGTTTTTCCTTAGGGCTTTTATTTATCTGCACACTGGTCAAGGAGCCTGATTTCTAGATGCAGGACACCTCTCAGTGCTCTAGTACTCTCCAGAGCTTGCTGCTACTTCACAGCATCACACAGTGGTTTGGTTGGAATGGACCTTAAAAATCATCTCGTCCAACCCCCTGCCATGGACAGATTCACCTTCCATTAGACCAGGCTGCCCAAAGCGCCATCCATCCTGGCCTTGAACACTTCCAGGGATGAGGCAGCCATAAGTTCTCTAGACAACCTGTTCCACTGTCTAATCATCAACATTCTTCCAAATACCTAACTGAAATTTACCCTCTTCCAGTTTAAAACCATTGCCCCTCATTCTATCACTACACTCCCTGTTCATCTTTCCCATTGACCCAGTAAGTACCAGAAAGCTGCTATAAAATCTTCCAAGCTGAACAACCCCAGCACCCCCAGCCTGTCCTCAAAGGAGAGATGCCCCAGGCCTCTGGCCATTTTTGTGGCCTTCCTCTGGACCCATTCCAACAGGTCCACATCTTTCTGTGTTGGTGGTCCCAGAGCTGGATGCAGGGGGAGTCTCACTAGAGCGGAGCAGAGGGGAAGAAGCACCTCCCTGACCTGCTGGCCATGCTGCTTTGGATGCACTCCAGAATACGCTTGATTTTCTGGGGTGTAAGCAGATATTGTTGGGTCATATTAATTTTTTTCATCCAATATCCTGCCAAGCCCTTCTCCTTAGAGCTGCTCTCAACCCACTGTTGCCAAGTCTGTATTTGTGCTTGGGATTGCCCCCACCCAGGTGCAGGACCTTGTGCTTGACCTTGAACTTCATGAGCTTTGCACAGGCCCATCTCTCCAGCTGGTCCTTACCTACTGAGTGGTCCAGCCATCAAATTAATTTCTCTCCATTTTAGAGACAAGGATGTTGTGTGAGACTCTACAAAATGCTTTGCACAAGTCCAGGTAGATGACATCAGTTGCCCTTCCCTCATCTACCACCTCTGTATCACTGCCATAGAAGTCCACCAGATTTGTCAGGCATGGTTTGCCCTTACTGAAGCCATGTCACCAGTCATCTCCTTATTCTCCATGTGCCTCATCACAGTTCCCAGGAGGATCTGCTCCATGATTTTGCAAAGCACAAAGGTGAGAGACTTATTGGATTTTTTGAAGGCAAAGGGTGGACATGGCAGGAAACACTTGATACCATGATGTGTTAATATTGCCTGGGTTTTCATTCATCTGAGCTCAATCAACAATTTTTTTTCTTCCCCTTAACCAGGAAACAGTTTCATCCTTCCTATTTTCAGGCAACACCCAAACTGTGATAAATTCCAAACTGCAGTCATTTGGGTGGCAATCCTAAGAATCATTACCAACAGAGACATCATTAATGGCATTTGATGTTGATCCTAAAAAGGCTTTGCTGTGTGGGTCTTCCCATGAGGCCTTACTGTGACCTCTTTTAGCCAGCAGTCACACAGACACCCAGGGTTAGATTTTACCAGGGACAGCAGAGAAATGCTCCAATTTGTGTTACAACAGCACATAAGACATACATGTGTAGCACAACTCAACTTCCCTGCCATGAAGAGAACACACAGAAATTGCCAGCACCGTGGAGATCAGGCACAGTCACCTTCATCAGTAGCAAGGGGCCTTTTTCAGTCTCTGCTCTGCTTTCAACTACTGCAACTGATTCAGGAAATTTACTGACTGACTGAACTCTTGTATTGGCACACAGTGCCTGTAACAACAACAACAAAACAAAAAAAAAAGCTATTCTCTGAAGTCCTACTAAACACAAGAGGCTGTGGAAAATATATTTTAAAGGAGACATGAGTACTGCTTGACTGCTTGCTCGTTTTTAAGAGGAAAAACACCAAAAAGAAATGTCAGCAAGATTCTTCTCTTTACTGCCACCCACCAGTCTCCTACCCACTCCTGCTTTTTTATTTATGATTTTTTTAAATTAAGGTAACATTGTAGTTTTTGCCCACATGGTCTCCCCTCAGACAAGACTCCATTTGACAACTTGCAATCATTTGAAATCTCTTCCTTCAATTTCTATTGCTTGATGCAAGACATATTCACACTGTCAGGAAAAACTACTCTCCTGCCATGCCCATAGCCATCACCATGTACTCAAGCCCCAGCAAATCTGCCAGATAAGCTATCTCCAGCTGGTATCTTATATATATTATATATATAAAACATGGGGGAATATATAAATAGTTATTCCCTTCCCACTCCTATTTTAGGATGGCTTGAACTCTACGCTATTCTTATCCTCTTTAGATCAGCATTAACCCTGACAACCACATTCCCACAACATTAGTTCACTCTTGTCTCTGGAAACCACTGGATTGATTTTACTTTCTGGAGTTATTCTTGACATAGTCCAGGATATGGAACTGCAGGCCATTTACATATCAGCTCTTAAACTGATGAGCACGTGTAACTTCTATTAGAGTTAGTGCAAACAGCAGATTGTCACTCAGGCACTCTGCTCCAAACATCAATTTGCACTCTGTATCCCTCCTGTGAGCTTGAAAAAGGCTTTGTTAAATATTTGCATCCTGTGTTTCTGCTTGCAAAGAGATCTGTGCTCAGCACTTAGCACTGATAGCTTCAAGATCTGTGATCCTGCTTTGCCTCTTCCCAAGTCTCAATCTAGCTGGTAACAAAGTCTGCTCCTCTCATGCAGGGGAGCTTTCACTTTTATGACTTTTATTCCCAAATACAGAGCAAAAAGATGAGGTTTTACATTCTTCCATACCCTGGGCATTCTAGACAGAATCAGCAACACAAACAACCCATCCCTTGGAAAGGATGAGAGTGTCCCAGTGCAGTCTAAGGCAGTTACTCCTCAAAGCAGGTAAACAAAGGAGTAAACACAGTCGACCCCTGAAGGTCTCTGCATCAATCACTGCTTTCCTTCATTGTCATATAACTCTCAAGGTCTGCCTTTGTATCTAGTGTTTCTAGATCCCAAGAAGATCTCTGCAGGACATGCTACATCTCAGCAGAGAGCACAGAAGCAGCTCCCATGACATCCTTCTGTACCTGTCAAGAAGGAAAGGCTTCCTGATGGTGACTGTTCATTCATAATGAAGATAAATTATTAGTGCAGGTCATAATAGTAATACTTTCAAAATAATTATTAACTCAAAATTATTGTAAGTACAAAACATGAAACCATAATTAAGGTCTGCAGCTTTAAACTTGGTTTCTGGTTTTAGCTGCTATGCCTAAAAAAGGGGTTGATTCTCCCTGATAAGTAACTATAAAACATATGGATGTTCAGATTTAAATATCCCATACACCAAAGTTCAGCATGCAAATTTGTTAAGGAAGATTCAACACCATTCATTTAACTAAGAAGATACACAATAAATGATACATTTTTCAAGTTTTGTTTTTTCTCATTTTAGATGTGGATTTGCTTTTTATTAAAGCTGGGGTGGCTTTCTTTTTTTTGTTTGTTTCTTCTTTTGCTTTGCTGTGATTCTTTATTCACTTAACTTTTACTGTCCTTGGAAGAAAACTGCTGTTAAGGGAACTTTCCAGTCTGACCATCCAGAAACCACTCCAGACTTTCCACTTTGGATTGATCTGATCCTAGTGCTGGGACCAGTCCCCTCACAGTGGGCAGCTGTGCAAAGGCTCAGCACCAAGTCACAGCCCCTTGCCTGTGGCTCCCACCGTGTCCCCCACCCAGAGCACAACCTGCAGCTCCCACTGCAGCTGCACATCCAGCTACCTGCATGTCTTCACCTCAACAAGAGAAGAAAGCAGGTTTAAAATTGCATTTTAAATTGTTTCTAAAAGATTATTATCTGTAATGAAAGAAAGTAAGGAAATGTGACTGCTTCTGCCAAAATAAAGAGAGTATCTCACCATCCCTCATTTAGTCTTTCTCCAGTCCCTCCCTGACACAAGCTATATATGACATTCTGAACTCCCAATCAGTCTCACAACCTCACAAGTTATCTGTCATGGAACTGCTTCTGCTGTAGAACTTCAATGACAAATATTCTCCCTACACCTGCAGAACAGGCTATTGCTCTCACAGGTTATCCTGGCACTGCAATGAACTCTTTTTCCAGACGATTAGGCCATTGATTTCCTGTGGTTCGAGCACTTTCATTTTCCTTTAAAGCCCTAGCCAAACCTGCACTAGCAAATATTTCTTAATTTAGATGCTATTAAATGCTTAGGGAAAGTTTAAATCTCAACCTGATTTATCATTATTTCAAATTCACCACTGAAGAGGTTTCTTTTCAGAGAATACATTTAATTACATATCTATGATTATGATTATACACACAAACAAATATAGACACAGCACTGTTTAAATGCATTGATTCCAATACTCATCCAGTGATTCTTAAAACTGTTCCAGGGCTTTGGGAAACATAGGGTGTTTTCAAAATATGACAGGTACTTAACTCCTGAAATATATTCCCAGTGAACATAGCCAACTGTAAGCCTTTAAACAGAGATCAAAGGTATTTTCTAGAGGAAATATTCCAATTCCCAAAGAGCTGACACATCTGTTACAGTATCCCAGTATTACACACGTGTCCCTCTGTAATTCTTATAAGCCCAAGGACTATTCTTGCCATGCTGTTATGGGTATGGACCTGAGACATCACGAGGATGGCAAATCCAGCAAGTGCAGGATCCTCCCCATTCTCCAAGCTCCCTCTGAGCAAGGGTAGTGCAGCACTGCCTGAGCTGATTGATAATTTACTAGCTAGGTCTGGGGTCACACTACACTCTTTCAGAGGTGCTTGTGCCATGACAGTGACTCACAGCAACATTCAAGCTGTCCTGAGATCATCCACCACACTTGACAGAATGCAGGAAGACAGAGTGACCTTCCCAATGAGTCTCCTGCACAGCTGGGAGCTGAACCAAGTGCCATCATGCTCACAGTGAGCACCCAACTCCCCAGGGAGCAGCAGGTAAATGTCCTTCCACAGACATGCCCCGAGCAACCATTTAGAAGCACCCGTGCAGGAGCAAGGTAGACAGGAAAATCAGCCAGTGAAGGCAAAGTAAATTTTGGTGGTAACAACAACAGTTTACACATCACTTAACTTCCTACCTCAACCAATGAGTAAAGCACTTGAGGACAAGGCATTCTGAGTTTTCTAGTATTGTAATATTTGCTAAGTATTCACTTGTTGGGGGGGGGGGGTGGG
>VXAX01003126.1:533008-593069 GCA_013399835.1 Leptocoma aspasia
TTGTTGTGGGGAGGGTGGTGGGGGGGGGTTGGATTTTTAAAGCTTTTCAGCTTATTCTTTTTAAGCTACTGACCTAAAACAACCGATACCTTAATTTTGTTGCTGTGGATACAGCAAGACACACATTTTTCTCCCAGAAAATCTCCAAAACAGTAAATTACATCATACAAATTTTACCACGGTACTTCCAGAGAGAAGACACACCTCTCCTATCCTTATCTTTCATGGTAACTTTAAGTTACCACAAACACATTTGTAGTTTTAAGGCAAGTTTTGATCTTCTGCTCCCCTAAACCAACCATCCAAAACACACAATCCAAGTGAGTTTTCCATCTCGGACTGCAGCACTCCCTCTGCTCTGCTCTTCCATCTGGCCCCCGAGTAGCTGGCTGTGCCCCAGGCCCCTGTGCTGGCAGAGCAGCGCTGCGAGCCCGTCGGCCAGCCATTACAAATAAACACTCCTGGCTGGGCCACTGCAGCCATGGCAGGCACTGCTGGGCCAGCAAGAGCTGCTGTGCGGCAATTCCAGAGCGCTGGGCTTGGCAACAGCGAGAGCAGTGCATGTGACACACTCAGTGGGGGAAGTAGAGCACAGGGCAGGTCTGCCTGAGCCAGGACAGCAGCATGCACATTGTCCAAAGTGGAACACTCCCTGTGAGAAACGCTACTCACTTGTGTTTTAAAATTTTTTTAAAGTTTAATAATAAAAATGTTAAGGTAATACAAATTTGGGTAATCAAGGTTAGGACAATGAAAGAGACAATAAAAAGCAAAAAATTACGGACGTCCGGGTGCTTCTCTCTCAGGAAAAGCACACAGCACTAATAAGGGTCACCCCTTAAAAGCAATAGCCTGTTGCATATTCATATTTCTTCATACATGATTCAAACATTCCTCTCAAACAAAGGGTCTCCTGTTTAATTTCTGTTTCTCGTCTCATCGCATAAATCAATTCCTTGGCTCCAGAGCATCTACTAAGGTAGGGATAAGGAGGTAATAACTTTTTTCTTAGTGTCTTGCTGTTTTTCTTTAGGCAAAGAATTTCTTGGTTATCTAATCCATTCCTTGAGTTAGTTACAAAAAGTATCTTACATTGCATAGTTTCTATTTTAATATTATGCCTTAACAAAAAGAACTACATTTAAAATAGTAATACAGCATTACAAAAATTAATACAACATAACTTGCCAACATAACACATATAGTATTCATTCTAATATTTGCGAAGAGCCAATCATATAATATGCATTTTTCACACTCCCAAACACACTGGTATCAGAACTGGTGACGAGGTGACTTATTATAGAATAACTGCACAGAATACATTGAAAATTTGTGATCCACACGGGAATCAAATTATCACCTCTGGACAGGATCAGTCACAATTTATAACCTACACTTACCTGCACAGTTTAGAAAGCATCTAAATCAATACCTAGGTACTAAGTTTCTATACCAAAGATACTAAAAAACTATACATATTGCTGGTACCCCAAACATCTTCCCTCTGGAGAAGGATTCAAGAAACAGGTTTAAAGGGATCCTTACCACCACTAGGCCTCAGGAAAACCAAATGCACATCATCAAAAAATCAACATTACTTTCTGTGTTTGCTGTAAGTTCCACTGTAGAAATGTAGGCTGATATAAACTACTGCAAATACACTGGAATACTTTACACTCTGTCAGGAGACCCTACCTGGTTTGGAATCAACAGCTTTAAATTATTTAATCCTTTTCAAAAGTTTTGTGCTGCATCAGTTGCAGCAATGCCACACTGCACCTTATTAGTTAAAGAAACTTGACAGTAGATGCAGTTCTTTACCTCCTGACCTGATCCCTATTACACAGGCAAAGCAGTTACCAACAGGGCTCAAGTCTTCACTTCTCTGCCCCTCAGCTCTCACACATCATAGAGACAGCACTTCAACTTATTTGTCCATCTTGCAACCAAGATATGCCCTTCAAATCCATCTATCACAATACCTCTTTACTAGGTTTACCTCAGGAAATTTCTGGGGTTTTTTGAGGCAGACTGGTCAGTACAGCATACAAGTAGTTGCTTACATATACTTCAAAAAATGAGGGGAAATAGGAAAAAAAAAATATAAACATCATATATACATAAAAATATGTATTTAAAAAAAGCAAAGCTCCACACAAGTCCATGATGAGACAGAGCCAAATGTGGAGCTTCAGAAATTCATAGAAGACAAAGAAGTATCCATCCCCAAGAAAACAGAAATTTAAAGCACTTTGCTTTGGTTGTCCTTCTGTCTTGTGGTTTGCTACAATCACACAAGAGCTGGCAAAGTAGATTAAATGCTACAGGTGGAGATTAAACTTGCAGGCATAACAGCTGTACACTGGCCACTAGTAGTCTTACAGCATTATGGCTAACCAGCATATTTCTTGTTAGAATCACGCCAAGCCCGCAAGTCAGTAACAATGATCTCTTATCCTTTCCTCTCCCCAGCAGCTTCCCCATCTGCCTTTGCTCTTTGACTCACCTTCAGCCTGGCACAGTCTAAAACTGCTCTCTAGTTTATACTTCATACATGCATGTTGTTACTCCCTTAGTACAGCTAGTGCTGCACCCAGTGCTTGGCTGACGCCCATCCACTACTACACTAGAACACACTACTCTACTGAAAACATAGATTTCATTTGCAACTAGAAGAAATGTTGCTGTTGCTATCTACACTGAGACTGCACTAAAGAAATATGCTGTGGCTGTATCAAAACCTTGTATCACTCAAGATATAAGTAAACTCCTACTATGAAAGTAACATCCTCTCACTTCTGATCTGCTTTAACATTAGGCAGTTCACGGGAGGATAAAGCAGATGGATGATACCTCACAGCTGGATGGGAAAGTCAGCCACAGGAAGTCAACCAAATTCTGGACCTGTCTGGAAATAATTCCTCATTACAGGACAGGTTGTGAAGTATTAAATGATCCAAGTAGCTCATGTTCTGCAGAGCAGGAGAGAGACTTAAGAAACAACACCCAAACTTAGAAATATTTTTTTTTTTCTTGTAACTGGTCCATGCTTTCCATGATATGCCAATACTGTAATATTCCCAACACTAAGCCAGGTACAGGATTTCATCTCCAAGGAACACAAACCCAGCCAGCAGTTTTACACCACCTCCTTTCCAGACATTAATCTCCCAATGTAGGTGATGTGTATCAACTCATATGGAAGTCCCCCCAATTCCATGAAGCAAGGTCAGTTGATACTGATTAATGATCTGGCTCAACATATCCAAGGACCTGACACGCTCATTAGTTATCCTAAACAGCAGGATATTACAGTAAATTATGACAGCTGCTGTGTGTAGCTTTTCAAACCTATTTTCTGTGCCTTCAAATACAGCTAGCACTGGAGGTGTCCTTTACAGAAAAAGAAAAGCCATCTATAGATCAGCACTCTGTACAGAGTCCAGCAGTCTGTGAGTGTTACTTGCCAGCATTTACAAAGCAGTGACGCACACAGCGTAAAGCCTTTGCTAACACCAATCCACATGGTGTGCCTTCAGTAAAAGTAGACACAAAAAACACTCTCCTCTCCTTATTTTCCCTAAAGTACAGCCTGGCATCCTCCCTGCCTCCTCTATGAACCCTTCAGCTCTCCTTTCTGCCTTTATAATGTTTATAATTTCTCTCTTACTTTTAAAAAGCATGTGAACAAAGGCATAGCTTGAATTCATGAGGGAAAAAAGTGTTTTCCTACACCTTCTAAAATCTCTCAAAATCTAAATATTTAAAGACATGGTTATGCCCCTCTATATGTCTTCACAGACCTCAAAAATGTCATTCCACCTGGCTGCTTCTTCCAGTCTCTCTCACATCCATGCTGCTGTACTTACCACAAAAGAGTTAGCAAAAGGCAGCAGACAGGACAGGATAGCTTGGGCCCTTTCACCTCCTGTGCATTTGCACAATGTGTATTGTTCCTGCCTCAAAGACATCACAATTTAAACAGATGAGGCTGGGAGAAAAAAACTATTTACCTCATTTATAGGTTTTCAGGAGACTAGGAACCTTACTCATCATCACAGAAATTTATGGCAGAAGAACTGAACTCATACATCTCAATTCATTAGTATGACTCCAGTAACATCTTTCCTTTCAAGAGCATTGTGTCCAGTCATTTCTCACCATGTGAGGTCAAGAAGGACTTTAGCTGCAGACAGAGATTTTTCTCTTATTCTCCCTGACTTGAGAAGTGATGATGTTTTCCTGGATTTCATTACTTCAATGCACATACATGAACAGTTACAGCAAAACAATGTTAATGCAGCAAACAACACAGTATCCCATTCATACCTGTGATAACAGCTGTCTTTGGTACTCTAAGAAATAGCCTCACAAAAACATCCCAGACTAATTTCCCTGACTGTGTGCCTCCTGAATTACTGGATTTAAATATATACCAATACATGGAAACTGAAGCACATATAAGAAAGATGAATAGTGAAAAAAATTCCTTCGGACCCATTAAGATAAAATAAACTAACAGTCTAAAGGTTCGATGGAGAAGAAAACATTAACCAACAAAGGAGACAGGGAAGTGGCAAAAGTACACAGCAAAACAAGCTGAGAAAGCCCTGCTTTTATCCTCTCACAAAGGCTACCTGAAGGGAGCCCAAGGCTGGTACCTTTTTGAGAAGAAGAAGCAAGCAATGAAAGAATAGGAGACTGAAGCCCACTGCCACTTTTTTATCATGCTGATGGAATGCAGCAGGAAGCTGGTCTCGCAGCTCAGGACAGTTCTTCTTATCCTGTGCTCTCATAGCTCAAAAACAACTTCACAAGATTCGTGCAGTGGTTGGTGCCACACATCCTAACCCCCTCTGTGAGAGCAACAGACACCAAAGGGATAAATCCTGTGCTACAGAGCTGTGGCTCAAGGCAGCATGCTGCAAGGGAGAGGAAGTGCTTCTAATTACAGCTCTGATCCCTTTGCTCCTGCCTGCAAGAGAAGGCAAATTTAAGGAATCTGCTGCGCCAGTAATGCCTTTGCTGTGGTAGTCAAACTCCATATTCTGGACTAGCAGTGTAGTACATTCTTCACCTCCATACCCAGGAGCCTCTCAGCAGCTCTAGCTGGCCATAATTACATGTAAACTTAAACAGAGACCATGTCAGCACGTTAGTAAATGGGAATTAAGTCAGCAGATGATCAAACTTGAGGACAACTTCTGTAACCTCTAAGTAAGCATCTACAAGACAATGTAAAAACCATAATGCATTGCTTCAGAGTATTTTCCTTTTCAGAAGCTTTGTCAGAGTTACAATCCTCATACACACACCCCAAGTCACCTACTGAGACACTTCACATGTCTCAGTTCTACCCTCACGCCAACAACTCCAGTTTAGAAGTCAGAGCAGAGAGAGAACATCAAACAAATTCATCATCTCATCTCTCACTTGCTAAACAGAATTATATTTACATTGGTTAGCAGCATCTGTCCGGAAATTAATACAAAAGCAAGCATTGTTTTGGCCAGTTTATCAAATAACTAGGTTATTTCCTGAAAAAACACTTCCATTGCCCTATTAGGTGCACCCATCTAACCACTGTGCCAGTAAAGGCACACAGGAGTCTTTTCAACAAGAACCATCACAGGAATGAAGCAAAAGGATTGCAATGGGTATGAGAAACAGCCCTTTCAGAAAAGCATCAATATGTTTAAATAAAGATACTATCTTAGAAAGATCAAACAAACTGCAGTATTTTCCTTCAGATAAAAAATAAGCAATGTTTAAACAAGGTAGTCATTTTGCACTGACGGAATCAGTCCAACTACAGCAAAATAACATTTTACTGAAAAAGCTTTCCAGTTCGTAGCCATTGGTATTATTATCCCAGAATAAGAATGCTGAAAACTGGTATAGTTTGTAGCACTAGAAGAGAAAGTTAGAGTAGTACATTTATAACACTCCGAGACAGCAAATGTAATAGTCTGTTCAGTACAGTACCCGCCCTCCCCCTCAATCATAGATGTAATCATCCTCACATATTGTGGGATAGTCCCACTGACAGGCAAGGGAATGCTGGACAGTATGGATGTGAGGAGCTGGATTCCACAAAATTCAGCCATTGGGGAAGAGAAAAAAAGCACGCTTTACCTTCTGGTTCCCACTTCCTTTTTAAGGGGCATGCAACTTCTGTGGATCTTGCTACTGGGCACATTTTGTAGGGCAGAAAGCAATTCCATTATAGATTTATCTTTTTCTTCTGCTAACACTGCCTTGTAAAATCAGCAAGTAAAATTTCTGTAAGGTCAAAACTGTTTTTTCACCCTCTAGAGACCCAACTGGTCTTTTCAAGCAGTTTAATAGCCTTTATCTCTTGAAAACATTTCAATTGTGTGGGTGACTCCTCTGATTGCCCTTGCATTATAAATGTATCTGTAAGCCCTGCTGACAGCACGAGGCACACATCATACAGCACAGCCACCAAGTGACATTCTTTTGTTGAATACACAGAATTACAGGAGCATGCACCAAGGATAACATCTATCCTCTAATGCATACCAACACTAAAGAGACTTCGAGCCAGCTTGCAAAGTGGCCAGGCTGATTGATTCTGTGACAATATCCATGCAGCTTTAGCCTTACTCCCCCCCGTGAGGTGCATCATAGACCATTTTCCAACATTCCATTCCTAACCATTCCATGATTCTACATCCTGCACGGAAGCGTGACTTCATTCAGGCCACAAAAAGTCTTTCAGACTCCACTCTGCATTAGAGTTTTGCACAGGACATGTGGGGCTATTAAAGTGTGAGCAGGTCCTGCTGGTCACTCCTTGGCTCTCCAGATGACCAATCTCCAAAAGGATAGGAACCACAGAGCCTTGCTTGCTGGGATTCTGCCGACTGTGTGCTGTTGTGGTAGCAATCAGTTCTTGCTGTTCTCCAACCCTCCTCAGCAACTCCACAACAGCAGGGTTCTCTGAGAGACTGCTCACCCAACCTCCCTTCCTGAACCCGGGTGAGCCCCCCTTCTGCTGAAACCCTCCAGTTTATATACTGGGCATGACATCCTATGGTGTGGAATATCCCTTTGGTCAGTTCGGGTCACCTGACCCAGCTGTGCTCTCTCCCAGTTTCTTTTCCAAACCTCCTCACCCATGCAAAGGGAAAGAAGTCCTTGACTTAGGATAAACACAACTTAGCAAAAAACCAAAACATCCCTGTGTGTTACCAACACCATTCTCATTCCAAATCCACAACAAAGCACTGTAACAGCTACTGAGAAGAAATTAACACTACCCTAGCTGAAATCAGTAGAGCAATAAACATACCAGAAGGTAGATTAAGAATCCCCAGTCAACATATGCAAGAAAAAAAGGAAAAATAATTTTTACTAAGCATTACCAGTTATGCAAAGGTGCAAACAAGACATTTCCAATGGAGATTTTTCTGTAAGTAGGTCCAAAATTTCAGGCAGCTCAGAATTATAGAAAATCCCATACCACACCACTGGCACATTAGGGGCAGGATTTTGTGATCCAAGCAAACAATTTTTTAAGAGACCTACAGATGAGGAGCAGTACAAGATACTTTTGGCAGATTACATCCTACTGCAGTCATTGTGCATGAAGTGCTCTGATTCTATTACAAGGAAATATTTGTCCCTGCTGAAGATATTTTACTTGGTGTGGCTCTAATTTCCCCCTACACACCTTAAGAGAGCCTGAAAAATACAAACCAGCTTCTTGCAAGCTTATTTGGATGTTGAGCATTTCAAGCTCTAGGTACCTCAAAACCTTAAATACAGCAAAACAAGTTGAATGCTATCATCTCACTTCACTTTGCTGACTGCAGAAAAATATCCTAGAAACCCATTTCCTCACACAGCTAATTCATCTTCCCTGTGTGGGAAGAAACCCGTTTCCTCAGAGAACAGAACAGTGTGCCAGAGACAGCCACTGATGTACTGGCTTTTAATGTTGATTTCATATATCTTGTTGGACTGAAGCCATGACAGAAGCATTTGTTATTCCTTCCCCTCCAAGCTTGTACCAAAACACAAACAAACAAGGTCTTCACCATAAGACCAGTAAAAAGCAGTTAGCTTATTTCCTTAAAGCAACATAAAGTATCCCTACTTAATTCTTATTTTTAGAATGGAAACCTGGTTTTAAGTTTATGAGGATTTTTTTAAAGGAGTCGTATTACAACCTAATTCTTCCATCTATTTAGGACATTCAAGTAACCTTTCAAGTACTCCAGAGAACAATGTCCACCCCAAATTTCAGTGACAGAAGGTTCTTTTTGAAGTTGCACACATCATGCAGCTTTGACTTTTGAGGTTAACTCAAGCTTTACAAATATAGCAGTGTCAAATAATGCTTTCATTAAGTACCAAAGTGTGAATGCTCCTATTTGCATTTTCCCCAAATGTCAATACTTCACTTGAAAAACAGAGTTGAAAAGTCAGTTTGTTTCTCTTTCCTGCTCTACAGCTACAAACAAGGTGGGAAAGTCAGGTACCTACCTGTTCTATAAACCAAAATGTCATAGGATCCATCTTTTCTTTAAAATACTGCCTAGCTGCATCTTTTAGTGTTAAAATACTTCTTGTAAGTCAAAGCTCTCATTGACCAAAACCAGCCACCTAGCAATGACTCTGTTTAAAAATTAGATAATGTTACATACAGGACACAATACAATAAATCCATCTTCCTCCCAGCCCCCTTTTGCTTAAGCAGCATTCGAAAATAAATAAAAGTAAAGGTGGGGGAGAAGGTCACAGGGAAAATTAATTAAAATGAAACTAAAATTAAAGTACTGAATGGGTATAATTTTGGTCTCTATTCAAATGTATTCAAATCACCAGTAATCAATTCAGCTACAGCAACCAACGACAAAGCTACTTAAAAACAGCATACAATGAAAGATTTAAAGGGGCTGCTGAAGTTTTTTTATTTGCCACCGGAGATTACAGCCACCATCAGGGTTCTGTGTTTCTGGCTTCAATTGTTGTTCTCGGTTTCAAACTACAGGCATATGTTTCACATTAAAATGAAGGACAACCAAGTGTCCTTGAAGGATCAGACACGGTTCTCTTCTAAACATCATGCACTCATCCCATGGTTGCATAACCAGGCACGCATGGACCTCCTGCATCCTCGTGACTTCCCTGTTGCTGCTAACATCTGACACCATTCCCAAGCTGGACACCAAGACGTGAGGAAACAAAAGCACCATCTCAAAATAATGGGGAGCAAATGACATCTCCACATCTCCAAGGCTGGCAGTGCAGAGGACTATGATAAGGTGGGCTGGCTCCCAGCCTGCCAGCACTTTGGCTCTGTCAGCCACCAGCAATTTGGCAACCTCTGCTTGTTACCGCAGACCTCCACCGCTTAGGGGTTGTTGTTGAGCTATTGAGAAACATTTAATGAGAACCACATGTTTCCCAAGTGTTCTGGGATGTAACCTAGCACAAGAGAAAAACAAGAAAGTTCAACAGACAGATTTTATGACAATACAAGCATTTTGGCTTTTATGTGTGTCTTGCAGTAAAACATGCAGTGACCCATGCCCTCTACCAGCTCTGGAGAGCCTCTGCCGTCACTGTGACTGATCACACTGCCAGCAGTAAATCTGTCACCCCTGCTGGGATGAAACACTCCCATCTTAGCTAGAGCCCTGATCTGCAGCTGCATTAGGATACACAAATCTCTCTCTGGTGTTGCAGGGCACATGCAGAATTTCTGAGCATACCATACATATTATGCAGCTGCATCTAAAGACTTCTCATCAACATGACCACAGGTAGCATACGAGGAATGCTATCAGAAGGCCCTCTTTCAAAATGTATTTAGAGACTTAAAAAATTTTTACACTGATTTAAGAGTTTTCAAATCAGGCCAAAAAAAAAAAAATTACATTCCAAGAGAGCAAGCATCCTACACAGTAGTTCACAGAGCAAATTAGGAGCAGAGCTAAATGTCTGCTCAGCCTCACAAACCCCCATTCTCACTGCTACAGCTGCAGCAGTTAGGCAAAAGTTATACACAGCCATATGTATTTACAGCATTACACAATAAACCAACATAAAAATCAACACTAGGTTATATTATGGGAAGTGCCATCCAGATGGCAGGCAGCTCTCGAGTTATTGCTGCAGGCAGCTGAGAAAAAGATCCTGGATGGAGGGACACTGCACTGGCAGGCAGATGAACCAGAACAGCAGCTCTCAATCAGCAAGACCTGCCTCTTCAGCAAGGTGCCAATGTCCTAGAGATGAGATACTGGTGACAGCCTGCAGTATCCCAGGCGTACTCCTGGCACCAGGATCTGAAGTCAAGGCGTCTCTGCAGAATAATTCACGGTAGAAGGGAAGTGGATTCCACCAAGGTGAGGAGGGGAGAACAGTAAAAAAATTCAAAAGCGAATAAAACCAAAACAAAAATCACCCTTTTTCACCAGAAAGGCTTCAGAAATACAGGAAACATGTAGCAGAAGAGTCTGAACAGTTCTCCTCTATGCAAGAGTGAACCCCCAGATAAAGTAATATATTTGTGTATGCAGAGCAATGTGCTTATCTATGTCGCAGAAACAGAAATAGCTACAAGCTACCTGATATTACACAGAAATCAGATGAGACTTTACTGAAAAACCACATCACTCTAAAGCACAAATACCCACTCAAAATCAACAGCTCTGACTGAGTTGGCTCAATATTCCCATAGCCTTTCTCCCACCCCTTCACTCCCTGCATTTACTGCCCCTTGCAATCAGACAAGACATTTTTCCAGCCTGGCTCCTCACCACCATGCACAACAGTCACCTCCCTTCACAGTTAAGGGCAGCAGAGCTTCCAAGACCCTGCTGAGACAACACAAGCCTAAGTGGCACAGACTCCTTTCAGTGCCAGGATTTTATCCCACCTTGCACAATTCAGGAACAAGTGCAGTGGTCCCACACAGGTCCCTTACAGGGCCTAACACCAAGTTCAGCAGTGGCAGGGTTGGTGAGAAGTTCCAGGTGGGTCAGACACTTCCATCTTTTTTCTCTGAAGCTGTCAAAATAAACTGTCACTAAATCCCAAAAAGTGTCAGAGTCTGATGCTACAGATAAAAAACACTATGCAATAATAGAAATGGAGAAATGAGATAATGTCTCAGAGAGACACAGAGAGCACCAGAAGTAAAAAAGGCTAGAGCATCACTGAATTCAGCCTCCACAGGTCTCTCTTAATAATCTACTGCATGCCCCAGACAAGGAATACATTACTTTTTACTGCTAAATGGTGAGGGTAATATCATTTTCTATAAGGAACACCCATAAGACATGATGGAGCAAATGTCAGGAACGAAGTAAGTAGTTTGTGATACAAATTTCAGAGACAGTTATTTTCCAGCAAACATTTTAACATTTGCAAGGTTTTATTGCATTGGGTTAATAGTGATTTTATGACACAACCAGAACCCTACAAAATGCCAAAACAATCACTGGGAAAAAATAGCAACTGGTTCTCAAAGCTTAACTGGCAGATCAGCTTTCTCGAGAAGATATATTCATACTCTGCTTCCAACTGACACCGAAGTCCTTAGAACTTTCACTTTAAAAAGAAAATTCATATTGCATTCTAGAAGTTGAAATCCTTTACCCTATTTACTAAACCAGTAAGTTGGCTAAAATTTCCTCCATGATCCATAGTGACATTCTCCTCCTCATTTACCAAAGAACAACAACAACAAAAAAACTTATTTGGCAATAAGAAACACTGGAGACAGCTTCTAACATGAGATGCAGCTTCCTTAAAGCAATGGACCAGTTCCCAGTTATCACACCAAACCTCATTATACTCACTGCTTGGCTAGCAGTATTTCTTGCATATTTACTGTGGCAATCTCTTCCAAAGCTTACTGGAGCTAACAGGTCTCAAAATCAGGTTCTAAAAGGCAGATGGGTCTTAAAATGAATAGCCCAAATGTAAGTTATTCAAACCAAACACATTAAAGGAATTAAATCCATCAACTTTTTTGTTCTGCCTGAAACTTAAGAGCTCCTTCCCCCTACCCCTGAACTGTCATCACAACAGGACTAATTCCAGCTCTAAACCATGAAGGAACATTTCTGAGTAATCTCAATGTGCCTGCTAGATTTCAAGAATAAATTAGTGTACTATTTTTGCACTAGCTCTGCCATTCATCTCCACTGTTAAGTTACTCAGCAGGCAAGAAACAGAGATACCAACACTGAGGTAATTCTCTCCCTCTAACATACATGTCTGGTTACTATCATATGTCTTCCACTGGCAGGAGAAAGTGAGGTTATGATTATGTGTGAGCTGTGTGGTGCTATAAATCAGAGCAAGCATATTTTAACAGTCAAGGAACCTCTTTTTTTATACAAACTTTGTTCAAGGAAGGGATTTTCTTAAAGAGTGAGAGCAGAACACCCTCTTTCCAACAGGACAGATATCGACTACAAAATCCACAAGGCCTCTGTGTCTAAAACAGTTATTCAGAGAACATCCTACACCTGCACTATTGAGGGTCAGATTTAAGACTGGGACTCATTTGCATTTACAAAGTTACAGTGAGCATGCAAGTCTCCCAGCTGCAATAAATACAGCTACGGAAATACGGACAGAAGGCAGAGACTCCAGACCCTGTTCAAGTCTTGAATGCTGAACAACAGGCTCTAAGGATTTGAAAATTCATTGAGGAGATTAAAGGCACACAGACATTTAAAGGGATTTTCAAAAGCACCTAAGCAAGTTAAAAGCTTTGAAAATTTTACTAAGCATCTGTTCACATCTTTGGAAACTTAAATACATTTGAAATCTAACCCCAAGAGCATATTAAAGGCAAATTTAATCTGAGGAACTTAACAAGCATACTAGACTTCATAGTCTCCAAAAACTGTGTTTATTCACACTTGTCTTAGTCGAAGAAAGCTTTTAAGAAGTCTCTCTTCTAGACTCCCTGGCATGAGAAAACAGGAAAAATTGTTCATGTGAATGAGTGATGAATGTAAGAACAAGAAAAGACAGGTCAGTCTAGGGGACAGCATCCTTGCTATTGGGGTTCAGAAGAAACGCAGTGAAGCAATGTGACCTGGACAGTCATCTTCCTGAGCCACTGTCTTCTCACATTTTTCAGCCTGCTGAGCTTACATGCTGTTTTGGATCAGAGAACTTCTGTAACTGTATACCCATACAGGGCCTGGTCCATAGTCTTCATATCCTCTAGCAATGCCTCTAAACACTCTGCTCCAACCTGGTTCCTAGATTAATCCATCAGCTCTAGATCCATTTTCTGATGGGAATTGGTTAACTACATAACACTTAGAATAACCTGAGCCTACCACTGGGTACAATTTTTCAATCTATGTCTGTATCTATAACACCAATGTTCATAATAAATGGTCCTTAAATACCTAAAATATAAGTAAACATGTTTTAATATGCCTTTATATATAGACATAGAAAAATGCAAGCACCAGGCTCTTGGGTATGTAAATGGCATTTTATAAAGGTCACCTTTTCATGCAGAAAGAAAGACTGATGAAGGTTAATTAAATTAAATTCTACATTTATCCAAACTCTCCAAAGTAAGGACCTTAATATCATCCTTAAATAACAGCCAGCAGTTTTAAAATATCTTTGAGAACATAATGATCAGATAAGTCTTGGAGCAAGGCAGAAAAAAATCAACTGCACCGTACATGTTGTGTTTCTCTGTTCACTTAGAGAAGTTTGCAGAGGAGTGGGAGAAGGGGTTAGTTGTTGTGTTGGGAATTATTAATTTAAAAAAAGAAACAACATAGGGAGTAGTTTACTGCTTCTGAGCTTCTGCTGTTCCCATTCCAAAACTTGTGTGTAACAATAACCATCTGTAATTTAGCCTGTACAGGCCTTCAGACAGCAATGACAGCCTTTCAGTCAGGACCTCTGTGCTGATGCGTGTTAGCACAGAACTCAGCAGAAGAAATCCTGTAGCAATGAAACAGCCAAAATCCTGTCAAAGGCCAAAGTAATTTCAACCCATTACATTCCTGGGTGCTTGCTGCGAGCGTGCAACAAAACACCAGCAGGGTGAAGCATGTGAAACTTACTGAACTCAAACAATGAATGTTTGAATGTGCATCCCAACTGGATCAGGATGCTCTACATGCCTATTCAGGGCCTATGGTTGTTGTACACTCTGCACAGGAAAGAAGTCCTGTGATGGCATCTGCATCCACCAGGCAGGCTGCAGGAAACCCAACTCTCAGGGCAGTAAGGACACAGGGTTACACAGTTCCCAGTAGAAAAGGTCAGAGGACTCTGCCACTGCCCCCATGCCCCATAAATCACACACTGGAAGATAACATTGGACAGCTGTAATTTTTAGTCAAACTTTGTTACAAGGCAGTAATTCTCATGCAGTTGCTATCTCTAGATCTGCAAACTGACACAAGGAGACAGTGCCCTGCACTGGCATCAGGACAAAAAGAGAATCTACAAACGTGGCTTTCCAACCTTGCAATTTAAGCACGTTGTTCACAGAAAGAGAACAGAAGTAAGGTAATAGCCCTGAGCAAAGGACAACTATCACAGAAGAGAATTCATCATTCTGCAGGAAATTATGTTTTAAATGTCTTTGCTCTCGACAAAGCTGACAAATAACCTACAAAGAGAAGAGTGAGCAACAATCAACCACCTGCTTCAGGTATCTCTCCAACCACAATGCCATGTCAACATGTAGAGAGGCAATGGCTGAGAAGGCTACTGAGCCAGGAGAATGACATACCCTTTTCACAATTTCTTACTAATAGGATACAACAGGGTCTGGTTTCATAACAAACTTCAGCAGAGTCAGGGGAACAGTCATACAGTTTTACCACCTAGAGAAACCCTGGTAACAAATTGTGTTCTCAAATACCCAGCTGTTCCCATATAATAAACATACACAAAAAGCCCATCAGGGTACACAGAGCTCAGAGCATTTAAATTGTTACAGCAGCACCGTTAAAAATAGACTACTTTTATAAATAACAATTCTGTACCACAGATTTCATTAGCAGCAGACATACTGGTAGAATCAGATATCTACTGTCCAGACCAATTCAAGCAATTAAAAACTCTGTTTCTGCAAAGAGGAACTACATAACCTCTGAGAGGCACAGCACACCCTGTGCACAGATGCAGTGTAGGCCATATCCTAGTGTATGAATTATTAGGGGGTTATTAATTTCATTAGGAATCTGCCAACCTACACCAACATAGCAGCAGGGGAAGTCTCTCATTTCCCATGGCGCTGGAAACACTTCCATCCTCCCATTAGCTCTCCTCATTCAATTAGATCCCTCAGCATGGTGAAGGAATTCACTGCAATCCACTGAACTGTGTGTAGCCAGGACACCAACATCTGCTCCTATTCTCAACAGGAGACAAATCCAAAATTCACTCTCTAGGACCTACCCTTCCTCAAATGCCACAAGAGGAGAGGGAGAGGATCAGCAATAATTTATCTCCCAACATACCATGTGTACCCATATAAATCTTCATTAACACCTTGTGACTTACAGGGAGTGGAAGAAGATGATTTATCATGCTAGTTCATCAGATCAGGACACAGACAGGTAGTCCTGTGCTCTGCCCAGCTCAGTCTTCAGCTATGGGTCAGTATACACTATATATATAGTGACCACACTACAGAACTTTGTTATCAGGCATTGATTCCTGAAAGTATAAACACTTCCTGAAAGTATCAATATTATTATAGAAAGATAATATTAATATATATATATTTATATATAAATACTTTTTTAAAACATGAAAATATAGTCTCATGTAAGGAAAGCCTGCATTAGTTCATTAGATGCAGCTGTGTTTCATATAATTTTGTAAAGGTTTACTTTTATTTAAAAGAAATAAAGAGTATTTGTAAAGAAATAAAAATCCTTCCCTGGTATTTTCTACTACATACTTCTCAGTAATAAAATACAACAGATACACTCATACATTTAGATTTGTATTACTTTTCACATCCTTGTGCAGATTTGCCAGTCACTTTACTTGTCTGGAAAAGTTAACCTCAAACTTTCCTCTACTGAAGAAAGAAAATTATCTTGGAGTATCCTTGTCAGAAGCTAAGGATGAGAACTCTTGTTATTCCCCTTGTGCTTGTCCTCTTGGAAACTCTCTATAGAGAAGTACAAAACCTGCATAATCTCTCCAAGCTTCAGGCAAACAATGTTTTCACCAAAATAAGGTGAAAGAACACCTGCCTAACCCAAAGCTATTGATGCATTTAGGTTAAATTTGTCAGGCTTTGTTGGCTTAGAAAAAAACAATCCCTGGGCAACAGATCCTCCCTCTCTCTGTTGTGCCTCATTGTTTGATTCTTAAGCGTCCCAAAGAGTGGGATGAAGTGGATTCTTCTCTCACAGCCAAAAGAGTCGTAACACCTAGGTCAAATCCTTCCCATATCAACACAGAGCAGGGATCCGAGCCACAATTTAGAAGAGCACATTAGCAAGTGGGCAGTTTGGAGCAAGGTTCAAAATTGCTCCCAGAGAAAATGAGCTATTTGGCATAAACAACTCTATACTTGGCAGCCAAAGGAAACAGGGAAAAAAAAATGCCCAACATGAACTCACGGCCAGTCATCAGGATGTTCATTTCAAGGTAAGAATCCATGTTGAAATCTTTGCCATAGATGACCACTCTAATGTGGAGGCAGATGTAATTTATGCAGCTCTAGTCATGCTCCCATTAGAATTTAAATTGAATTTGTGGTGCCAGATCCTCACATACAAAAACAAAAAACTGAAGCACACTCATTTGAGCCAACAGGGCAATATAAACACTTAACAAAAAATTTGCAGTTATCTGCTTGGCTAAGCCAGGAGTGTCTGTCTCCTCTGTAGCTCTGGGTGTTTACACCACTTAAACAACTGACCCCTCATTTTCATCTTCGGTCAAAAAAACCTCTTAAATATGTCAACTGGAATAAAGCCATATCAGTCCTAGACACAGAAGAGAAAACAATATAATCCCTGATACTTATAACATACACTTCCCTACTTCTCTACTGTTTATTGGGAATGCTAATATTACTCCCCTGAGAGCCCTGCTTCACTAATAGCAAATGCTTCCCAATGAGTTGCAAGAAGACAATTTGATTTTAGAGGGATTGCCAACCACTGGCATTTGGCATAAGATCAGTTCGCTTGTCTGTTGTTCATAAGACACATGCAGAGGAAAAAGGGAACAAACTGTACAAAGCTGCATGTTAAATCATGGGACTTTACATGGGCAGTGCATGCAGCTCCTTTAAATGTACAATTATAGGGAAATCCCAGAAACAGGAACTTCAAGCGAAGTCTTCCTTCTCTTCAAGTACATCTGTCCTTAACATAAAAAGCAACATTTTCTCCCTTATTACATACTCAAAAATATCAGTAAAACTCAGTATCTATCACAGTACTACAATTCAACTCCAAATCAGTAAGAGACATTTAATTCACCCTTTAAACACACATATTTAATCACTCTTCTTTCTATAGACACATGAAATCAATTCTTGTGGTGTTTTAGAGAGGTTTTTTGTTTTCTGGGGTTTTTTGGTGGGATTTTTTTAATGTCATTCTAAGAGCTACACCATTACTGGAAAAGCAGTATCACTGTGAAAAGCTGTAAAATAGTAATGGGGGAGAAGAGGGGAGCACACCGTAGATGGTGGGAGCACAAAGAATGTTATGCAGCCAAACTTATTGTATGAAGAGAAGAAAATAGAAAACAATAGAATAGCTCTAAAAATGGGTTCATATACAAGAAAGGTAGCCATTAAGCACTAATGAGTTCAAACTCTCCTAAAGACATGAGTCCTTGGGGGGCAGACTCTCAAAACACCACCTTTAATTTTGACAGTATCTTGTTAAGGTCACAGCCTGACATTGTGCTTGCTGTAATACGGTTTCCAGACTTTTAATTTCCACCCCACGTTTAGTTATGAAATTGCATCTGATATTTTGCAATTCTGCTTATTACAGTTTTTTAAATTATTTCTTTTATATGTTTTTTTTAATATTCTCATCTGGTTAGTATCAAGGCACAAAAGACAGAAAACTAATAAAGCACGAATCTTGTTCTCAAGTTAAGAATAACCTAGAAAATACACTACACAGATATCTAGTTCATCTTCTCAATTCATACTTTTCAGATTATAATAATAGCCTTGATACCACTGTTCAATGCTGAGCCTTCACTGCCAAGGAAAGAAATGTATGTGATGATTGTTGGAGAGGAAGGAAAGAGGAAGATTTCCTAGCATTGGGTATTTTAATGTATGTCTAGATTATAAGGCTTTGAAAGCATAATATTGTTCTTAGGAAGAAGGGCTATTCATATGGTAAATAATAATTGGAGGAAGGAAAATGACCTCTGAAAAATCTCACCCAGTGCAATCATACATCCTCTTCCCACCTGTCTTTCTCATCCTAAAGAAAAAACAATCTACACGCTAGTACCATAAGCCACAGGTGGAAGTTTTCTAAATGTACCCAAAATACCAAGTGTTCCACTACCTGAAAAAGCAATCTATCAAAGCAGCTTCCACGGGTCAAACAAGCAGGAATCTGGTATTCTCAGTTCTATTCATGGTTCAGCTATCGACTCACCTTGACCCTGGGAAAGTCACCTACAACAAATGAGCAAAATGCTCTGCGACAGCTCACAGCACAGCTTGTGGAGGCCCTGGAAGAATCAATTTTCAGAAATTTGTATGGGCAAAAGCACCTAGAAAACTAGGCCAAAAGAAAGCACAGCAGCAGCACTGTCATGTGTGCCAATTCTGACTGCAGAAAGAGCACAAGTCCATTAAGAAAGAGCTTCAGCTCTACTATGCCATCACCACCCATGTGCCTCCAGATGTCAGTTTATCTCTGCTTGTACTAACTTTGTAAAAAGATACCAAAAGCATGAGGGGTCGGAGGCCTCTTGCCACAAGTGCATTTAATAAATAAATCCATAATGGGGTATAAATTGGGAAATGAGTATTAAGTTCACAGTTATTAATAGTGCAAGTCCTAGAAAAGCACATGTGCATCTCTGCCATTTTTCCACCACCCACACAGCACTTCTGGACCCAAAACACAGTAAAACATACACAGCTGTCCCTGCTCCCAGCAGGCACCAGGAAAGCTTTGCACAGCAGTGGGAGCAGTATGGACAGACTTTCTCAATAAGACACCCAACACACGCCCTGAAGAAAAACTAGCTGCTAGACAGTCAGGTGCTTCTACCCCAACAGCACCTCCATCGTTCCATAATCACCACAATTCAAGGCCACCACAGGACAAAGGATCACAGTACACACGCAGAACGGAGCACTACCAAGGAGCTCTGCCCTCAGGTTTGAGGAAAGTCTGCAGGAGTCTTGTATGGGAAGCAGGGAAATCTCACAAGCAAAATGAACCTGCTCTCCAATACCTTTCCTGTAAAAAGTCACACAAGGCTGGAAGTGACATGATTTTGGCAGCACTCACCAAGCCCTCAGTTACCTGTGACACCGTTCTGCAGGTCTGCACAGCTCAGGCAGCTGGAGCAGCCACAGGATCCCTCTCTCTAAAGGTTTTCAGCACTGTGTAGCAGCAGCACTGGCAGGTCTTGTACAGGTCACATGCAGCTGGTCACCTTCAGTAATGTGGAAGCCATGAACAGACTGGGAATCACCCAGACCTCCTTTCTGTCCTCCCCTCCCCAGTTAAACACCACAACTGCATTTACAGCCTCTCCCACTCTCGCTCATAGACAACTGAAACTTGAGTTCTCAGCAGAGGCTCAGCAGCCAGAGCAAATCAAATGCATGTCCAGGTTTGCTACCCCTGTACATTCACAAGAAAACAGAGAGTCTTGCAAACACTCACACAGTTCTGAGGAGAGAAATGCCTCATACAAATGACCAACACACAACTATTTCTACATACACTGTGTGTTGGTCTTCAACATGTTAAAGCATTGCACACATCCCCAGGCACGTGTACAAAACCTCTGTGATCACAGGTGCCCTCTACTTCTCATCAGGATCTTCTACTCAAAGCAAAAAAGTATTGAGTCAGCACTCACCCTCTCCTTTTTCTCTATTCTTCACTTCTACAATCTTTTTACCTCCTTTTCCTTCGGAGAAGAGAACGTAGGGTACATACCGCCTCTATATGAAAATGCACAGCCCTAAAGCAAGCCTCAAAATGACAAGGAGACAAACACTCTGTCCTCTGGGGTAGTTAGAAAGTTTCAAGCTGCCTTGTTCATCTCACTTTCACAAGCTGTATGGAGACAGACCTTGGTAGACTACTCCCCTCCTCCAGTTTGACCTCTTGAGTTACTGCACCTGTAAACTGGGAACAACAGCCAAGACAAAGCTGTTAGGCACATAGTAGCACACAGGAATTCTGCATGACAAAATTGAGATGGTCAGGGCTAAGGTTTTCAAATTCCCACCCTATTGTTGTGGTTTACACACAGAAGAAAGGACTCTTTGACAATAATTTTAGAAGGCTAACATGATTTATTAAAATGACTCTATAATTCTAGTATATTTTTATATTTGCTTAGCAGAGAGCATTCTATGCTCCTGCTGCTGCTTCGTCTAGGAAAATGTGTCTGAATAGTTTACAATATCAGAAAGATAAAGTAATTTCAGTTCAGTCTCCTCATAGGTAGGAGGAGGCCAACCAATTTCATGTCTTTGAAGAACAGACACAGATATTTTGTTTACAGAAAGCTTATACAGAGTAAAAGACAGTAAAAAAATGTTCTCCCATGAGAAAATAATCAAAAAGCTTACACACAAAAAAACTTATAATATGTTCATAACAACACCACCCCACTAAGTCTACTCTCATGAGAGAAGGAGGTCTCTTCCTATTGTTGTTTCATCCAAACACAAGTCAGTGTGTGCAAGCCATGAGGCTGCCTGAAGAGATTCAACAGGTCCATAATGAGCACAACAGCCAGTGCACTTCTGGGCAGCTGTGTGACACTGAAGGCTGAACCAGACTGAGGTGCAGAGTAACAACAGCCTCTGCAGAAAGGCAGGTAAGTCTCAGAGAAACCTGCCAGCTGCATGGCCCATTGACGGCACTGCACGTGCCACCTGATGACAACAGAAAGAAGAGCCCAGAACCGGGTGTTACTGTCACCCTGCTTTGCAGCCTTCTTGTTGTTTTCATTTGTGATAGAGTTTCTCATGCTAGTTTTATGTAAACACAGCACGTGTTTTGCTGTCTTTTTGTTTTCATTCCTTCTCCTGGGCGGAGAAGTTTTGATAGACCTTTTCATTAACCAGTGTAGTCAGAGAAGTAGTAACCTCATCCTCCAATCCAGTCGCTCCCAAAACTTTATATAACACTAAATGTAAATAAAACCTTCTTCTTTTTTCCTGCCCAGAAGAGCAGTGTCTGTGTGTTCTTGTCATGCTCTAGTACAACAAGTTACAGCTACAGATAAGACAGAGTCAAGGACAAAGTACTAGTTCTGTCACATTTTTTAAAGCTATTTGTTTAAACAGATGCTCAGCATCACTAAATTGAATGATACATCTAAGAAGGTGACCAGCAGCTTTTTAAGCCAAGGTAAGACACATATTTTACAATAGCTATTATATAGATCCTACTTCCATTTAGCACTCACGGGATACAAGAACTCTGTTCCTTTTATTTGTACAGCTCCACTGCTAAGAGTAAACACGGCAGATAAACAATAGTTCATGATCCTTCCCCTACAAAAAAGAATCTTCCTTCTGTGAGCTTGACAAAAAAAAAAGTAAGCTCCAAGAAGCGATACTCCATTTCACTGTTTTCTTTAGGTTTACTACATTTTAGACATACAGATTAAATCTGTCTTTACAAAGACCTTAGCAATAGCTGTATTCCTTAAAAGTCAGGTGCATTGAAAACCTTCTCCTCTCCCCATTTCTATGAATGGCATCTTGTGGTGATAATACATTTATTCTTATTTTTAACGGACGGCCACACCAATTTGTTCCAACTGACAATACATTACTTAACACTGTATGGTGAAGAAGCCTAGAAAATGACATCTGCAGGAACAAAACATAGATAAAGCCTGCTTCTGTACAGAACAAGCTCCTGAGGGTTGAATAGGTAAGAGCAATGCACTGCTCACACACTTTTATATCAGGGGAAATGGACGGCATTTGCTTGATCTAGAATACCAGTCCATCAAAAGTCAGTAGCAAAAAAGCAGTGGGAGAGGAGGGGAAATGAAGCTTGAGCTGCTGCAGTCATTTCCAGAGAGAATTATGGCTGAGAAGATGGTCTGATATTTTGGGGATATCTGCCACAAGCTGCCTTGGAGCAGTGCAGTGGGCCATTGTCTGGTGCATGACACAGGAGTCCTTCCTTTTTAAAGGAAAAGGCAGAAGTCACAGGCAAAGCATCAACATGTGTACAAGAAAAACAGAACATGACTGGCCTGCAGGTCAGATCTGGCCCAGATTGCTAACACAGTTGAACCTCTGAGTTACATCACTCATAGCTCATGCCTAAGTTTTTAATGCCCTTCCTATCTCCGATTACAGTATTCATTTTTTAAAATCTATGCATTAATACCCACCAAATTACAACTCAGCTCAGAGTTAAAGATAATCTTTTCTTTCTAAAAGCTCCTTGTTAGAGCTCTGCTGTATTATCTGGGGTTGTGTGCTTCATTACAAATTGCTATCACATGTGCCACAACCACACATTCAAGGTTGAAGTGTACAGAAATAAGAGAAAACAGATCACAAGAATAAAAGAAAAAGCTGTTAGGTATCTGGTCAGTGTGCCTGCCCTCCCCCACTATGATAGTTTGCTGCTTTTGAACGATTTATGAAGACCCACAAAACCCCTGCTACACAGGCAGCTGAACATCGTGGCAGTAAGTCAGATATCAGCGCCTGAAATCCACTGAAAACTAATGACTGATGGCCACCGACTACAGTAAGCCTTGGATCAAGCCCAACCCCCAGGTCTCATTAAACTCATCTTTATATAAAAATCAATAGCCCTTTTGCCTCCTCCTTCAGCTGGGAGGGAAACAACGGAAGCACTTCTACAATCAGAATTACATCTTACACAGGCTAAAAGAGTAAAGAGCTCCACAATGAAATTAATCAAAGTGAAGGAGTTATAACAGGCTTAAAAATGAGAGCACATTAATAACTGCTCCCTTGTGGTAAACAGAGCTAGTAATCAAGCACAGGTCCAGCAGAACCTATCCACAGCTGAAGCAGAATTAGCTCTGTAGCTACATGAATGAGCAAGTGATTGGCTTGGACAGTCACAGGTGAGGGTTGAAAGACTGCAGAAATTTAATTCATCCTTCAAAAGCTCAGAAGAGAAAGACACTCTTCTCTCAGAAATGAGATCATCTTTGTTGGTCATTCCAGAGCAAAAATCAGGTTTCTGTGTCCACCATCAAGACATTTTGCGCTGCCAGCACCCAGAACAGCAAGGATGATATGACAGCCCCAAAAGCCATCTTTTCTCACTACGATTCCAGGTCTAGTACAGGATCCCAGTCTCTAGCTGTTTCTATGACTCTCCAGAGCAACCCATTTGTGAAAACCAATTGACAAGCATCCAGTCTTCCTCTTCTGTTCCTGTGACAGAAACGTATTCTGACAGCTCTTTCCTGCCTTTGTCTTGGGTCAGGAAATTTGCCCAGAGAAAACTCACTCTCCTACTGACCTTCGTTTTGTCAGCTTAGCAGCCTATGGATACCATGATACTTTTTGAAATTTAAACAGAAAAAGCAAAACAAGTGAGTTTTCATCTCTATTCAAAGTTATAGTTTGTCAGTGAAATATCTGCAGAATCTTCAAGCTAAAGCACTGAAGTGGAAGAGGAGAAAAGGAAACAGAACTTACTCTATGCAACTTCTCACTGGACAGTTTGGTTATACAGGAACACGCAATACCTTTCTCCACCCTGCTATGAGCACTCGGTATATGAATTTAAAATCCTGACTGTACTTATCTTCAGAAGCCCCTTGGAGGTAGCTGTCTGTCTTTCACTGACAGGTAAGTGATACCACAGACCATCTGGCTTATCAAAGTCAAACAGAGAGTCTGCAGCTCAGCATTGAGCTGCAGGAGACTGACAAAATTTTGATTTCATGTATCTAGCAGTTTTGGAATATTTTGATTAATTTTTAAACATATATTCATTTAAAAATAAACAGTTGGATGAGAAGAAAGGAAAAAATGGAAGATCATGGGGGGGAAAAAAAACCACACATGAGAGGCTAAAAAAACACTACTGAATTTGCTGGTGTCTTTATAGCAGGGCCACTCCATGCGTTCTTTAACCAGCTCCAGGACACAAGACTTGAAGTGAAATGTATCCACCCACATTGACAAAAAATGGTAGAACAGCTAGATAAGCTACTCACTGACATGGCTGACCTTCCAAATGAATGACAAGCTACCAGGAGCAATGTCAGCTGGAACCCAAAAGGTTCTTGCTCTAAGGACGACACTTGGGATTCAAATTGCACCGACATGTCTACACAGCTTGAGCCACTCAATGCCGTCAGTCTCAGAGGGACATCTGGGTTACAGCCAAGGGAAAGAAACAGTAACTCCAGTATGGCTTGTTAGGGAACCTGCCCTGTCTGACCACCAGGAGCCACTCTGGCAGTCACACTCCCACCAACCCCAGACTTGCAGGGCTGGGACCAAAGTCCCTTCACAGCAGCAGCTCCAGTGACTCCCTCTTGACTCCCTACATGCCCAACTACTGAGCCTGTAGTAGGCTCAGTAGCCTTACTGACTGTGAGGGTGTCATCCTGCTGAGTCCAGGCACCTGGCCACAGGTCACACTTTGTCATGTAAAGGGTTGGCACTAGGTCACCCTGTCCTGGGGCTCCCACCATGTCCCCCACCCAGGCACAACCTGCAGCTCCCACTGCAGCTGCACACCCAGTACCTGCTCTAAGTGTATTTCTCAACAGCCCTATTTGATGTGGGATGAATCTCCCTTTTTTCCCCCTGTCACCTGCAGAAGAAAGCCCTAAATGACTAGTCAGATATCTACTCAGATTCTTAGACAGCTTTAGTTACACAGAATTAAGGTAAGTTGAAGGTTTTACACTGATGAGGAAAAAAAACTGCTCCACAGATATCACAGTCCCTGTTAAGTCAAGCATCTCCTTTTAAAGGAAAGCAACTTCTTGATTTGAAAAAAAAAATCCCAGATAACAGGCAAAACACAGGTTTAGGTTCTAAACAGAGAATTATTTCGGTCCAAGTAACTCCTCCTCTCAAAGCAGTTTTCAGACTTAGAGCCAGAATATTAAAATAAAGATCTGGGTCAATTATAAATATGATGTAAAGCATTGAGTCTCCTTGATCTTCAGAGATTTTACTTATTACCTGACTTGTCTTATTTGCCAGATTCACATTATGAAGGTTTTCAAAACACCACTTTGTTCTTAAGTGATAAAAAAAGCAATCACTACAAACAAAATGCTCAAGTGTTGTTTCACCTACTGACTAAGATTAGATGCCAATTTAGATCATAGAAAGCTGTAACACTTCAATTTCTGTGTACTATGATATTTTTACTAGGTTGCAAAGATTACCTACATAATTCTCTCTTTATTTTTTAAACCATAAAACTATCTTCTGTCATATTTATGTGATACCTTGAACAAGGCTTTTCAAAACTAAGCTACTAGAGCTTGTTCACACTACACTTTGTCTCCCTTCTGTCATTTTTATGTTGCCCTTCCAGCACAGCTGAGATCAGATGTCCCAATTCAAATGCATGACTGTGATCCTTGAAGAAAGGTTTGCATAAAACGGGGTTAAACAAAACAGAAAGCAGATAAGAATTATACTGCTGCCTTCTTTCTGCACACAGGACAGGAAACTCACGGCAGAGAAACTTATCCAAGAAAAAATATTTCCAGGTAATTGTCAGTTTCAAGACATTATCATATTTTACAACAGTACTGGCTTCAGGCCTCAAAAATAAGTAAAAGACTCTTTGAACAAGACATAAGGAGAAGACTATCTTTGACAAGAAATCAGCACAGGAACATGCCCAAAGTGCTAACATACAGTGCCCGTGCAGAGGTAGCATTTTTACAGATCAATTTTCTTAAATGAAAGCAGTACTTCTAAAGCTCAGTGTTTCATGGCTAGGAATAGAAATTCTCTATTGGGAAATCCTTTCAGAAATTAATTTAAAAATCAAAAGCCCAGATTGGACAGAGTAGCTTTGTTATGGAGAAAGGGGGAAAAAAAAAGAAAAAAAAAGATGGAAAAACCCATAGTCTTTTAACATCTTTCCTGTTCTCCAAAAAACCATGTAACTACAATTGACTTTAGAGTAAGCATTTGAATTTTCCATAAGGAACAGTGACAAAAAGTCTGGTATATAAGGCAGGTATTCTGACACCAGCACCCCTTGCAGTATCAACATTTTTCAGCTGGCAGCATTTGCCACTGCAGACCCCAAACCCTTGTTATAGTCTACTCTGTCAGCACTATGGAGGCAGCCTTTTTTACCCCCACAGATACACAGCTGATAAAAGAGCAAACCATTTTTCTCCTTTGCCTGTAAGGGCTCATGAATTGCTTACACAGAACTGCCAGCATCTTTAGAAGGATGGCATAAACAGCATTCAGACTCTCTCCAGATAGCCACAGTGAATCAATGCTTATGCCCCAAGGAAAGCCAGTGACAAGTAGGTTCCTAAATCCCAAAGCAAGTTTTGTAAAAATCCTGTCCGTAAAAATCAATCAGGAAATTGTATTGTATTAGCTCAGGAAGTCAAGCTTGCTTTGAGCAGCAAAGGGAAGACAGAAGTTTGCCAGCTATGCTGAGGTGAGTTTTCCTGGCAGAGACAGCTTGCCCCAATCTTAAAAAGAGCTACCTCTCTGCTTTTTTGGCATTTGCTGGAGCCACAAGGTGCTCTAGCTGTATTTACAGAGTAGCTGGGAGCTGTGGGGCAAAAATGCTTTTGGCTTAGGTGCTTATCCATAGCTCTAGAGAAATACTGTGGTGAACATCAGACACATCTGCTGGCACAGACACTTGCTCTGCTGTGCTGCAGCACTTCTGACACTGCCTGTATCGCTGTGGTATCCCAGTGCCTCCCAGCAGAGCACTAAGTGCTGCAGCTAATATCCAATGCTCAGTTTATTCTCTCTTCCCTGAGGGAGAATCATATGCACAGCAGTGGGCATTGTTTTGAGGGAAAAGCTTTTAAACAGGTACAAACAGCTTCTGCTGGAAGCTGAAATAGTGTGCCCTGAATGAAATACGCTCAGGCACATCGTGTTCAATAAAAGTTCATTTCACAGACTAGAACCAATATCCTCCTCTCCCTTCCATTAAAAGTCTCTTCTGCAAAGAATGGCTTTATCCTTGTGCAACAATATTCTACTCAACTAAACACCAAATCACAGAACAGGCTGGAAAAAACCTAAGATCATCAACTCCAACCATTAACCCAGCACTGCCACATCCACATATTTTTTAAATGCCTCCAGGGATGGTGACACAACCACTTCCCTGGGCATGAACCGTTCATCAACAGCTATCCTACCATAAATGTCCTTGGAAATTTTTACAACACGTACGAGTGCTGAATTACGCCATGACTGTACAACCAGATCATTCACTGATGCCTGTCAAGTATTTTGGAATTCCTGCATGAGAGGAACTATCAGTTTATTATCCAATATAGGATATCAGCCTTTGTTTCCTCTCTATTTTGCAGACTCCCTCATTTTCATGTCACCTGCACAAAAAGTTTATACTCTTCTTGAACTAGAACAACTCTTTTCCAGTTCCTTAGCAATACTCTACTTTTTACCGTAATTTGGCTTCCTCACCAAGAGGTGTACACATCTCTATCATTACATCCAGCTCCTGAAACAGGCCTGCCTAGAGTATTTGATAAAATCTGAATGAAATTACCTGGATAGTAATGTTATTATGAAAATGCCATATGTCTAGGGAATGATACAGTAAAGTTTTCATAATAGCTTGTGCACAGAAAACACTTCCTCCAAAGAAATGAGCAAAACCAAATTAAACAATTGCAATAACACTGAACAAAGAATTAGATTTTTCAGTGCAGAACTTTTGCATGGGACAAGAATGGTCTCCAGAGGTGACTGAGAGTTTTGTTATTCTTTTTTGAGAAGTCATCAAAATCTACAGCCCTTAATACTAAAAATTCTTTTCACAGACCAAAATTTTTCTGTGTTGAAAAAAGAAAACACCTCAAGATCAATTAAAAAAAAAAGAATCCTACAGAGAGGGCATTAATAAACCCTAATCTGTTCAGCTCAAAAAGAGCTCTCTTCTAATTCCCCAGTGAGCCTACAAAGAACAACTGCTAAAACAGTTCTAACTCTCCACCTGTTGATGCAGCTTTCTTCTCCATGAAGAATTAAGAGTGCACACTACCAGCAGAAGAAAAAAAAAAAAAAAGTTACAAGGAAAGAGACAACAGCATCCCTGTAGTCCTAATACTATTTCAGACTTTCAACAATAAAAAGTCTTCTAAGAGCCAGAAAGTCACATTTGAGTCCCACATGTAGGTCAGAGACAAACTGCTCTTCCTAAAATAAATTAGCAATTAAAATTTAGAGATTTGATATAACTTCACACAAAAAAGTTTCCAAAGAAGCACATCTGCCATCTCTGCTATGCTGGTGGCCTGAGATGCTGAGAGTGCCAGAAGCACTGCCAGCACAGGAACCTAGAGGTCTTGAAGGTCCTAGAGCTCAGCTCCCAAGCTGTTAAGTCCAAAGTCACTGAGCAAGTTCTGGTGACAAACAGATGTTTTAAACTGTAGGGGTCCAGCATGAATAACCATTTTATTTCCAGGGATATAAAAACAAGTCCAAGGTGCATAACATGTTGTGCTTATCACAGTGGTCTTCTCTAGAATGAGCACCTCCAAGTCTCAGCTGAGGATTTTTCTTGAGAATTGTGGCAGGTGGACGTGTCAGCCAACACAAACAGGACAGTGGAAAGGATGAAGATATGCAAGGAGAAAAGATTCTGTTTAGATTTTGATGAGTACACTATAGGAATGGAATAGTAACTCAGAAGTAACTCAGAAACACTACAACCAAACAGAACAATTCCCAGGGGAAGCATCTATCTCGAGTTAAAATTCTTCTACTGTACTCACTTGGGATTGTCTCTCTATCTGTTCTGTCTATCACAGAGCCAGGCTGATTTCAGAAATGCTTAACACACAAAGAAGTAATATCCCTATGTAAATAATAGAAATACTTTTCTTGCAAGAAATATTCAAAACCCCAAACATCTGCAAAATGCTAGCACAGATTTCCACGTATCTTTTAGTTCTGACGGCATGACAATCCAGTTTGAATTGGCTCCCATGGTAACCACAACATTAAGGTCCCCTGAGAGTCATCTCACACAAACACAGAGGATTGGAAGGGCTCTGTGCAGAGACAGAACAGAGACTCAGCCAGTGCAAGGAGTTTCTCCACAGCACCTGCCTTCCAGCTAACAGGATTCAGAAAGACACCCTTTCTTTCCCTTAGGAAAGGAACTCAGCTCTCACATCATCTCCAAGACTGGAGCAAGCACAGCTCTTTAGGAACTGACTATTGCTCCCCTCTTCCCTCACACCCCAATATTGCCTAACTAAACTGTTCGTGTACTTAAATCACTTCACTCAGCAGCATTTTGTTCTTCAGTAAGACCCAGTTTTGCAATTTTTCTAGTTGGGTTGGTGGAAGCCCAAGGAAGGCAGGAAAGAAAGCTCTCAGTCAACCAGAGAGTTAGCTGCTCCAGAGAGACACCGTGGTGTGGTCAGCCCAACACTTGCAGACAAGTCCATGTCTTTCTCCACTCCACCTTGTAGCACCTGCATTTCCTGCAGGGCCCTGTCTAATCAGAGCTCAGAGGTTCCCAAGAAAGGGAGCTGATTTTAAAACAAAATACACCAAAGTTATGCTGCCTAGTTACGCCTCTAGTTTGCAGTGGTATACAAATATGGACAGGCATCATCGATTTTTAATGGGAAAAGATCTCTTTGTGTAAGCTACATTTATCATCCTTTTCTTGGGATATCCCTTAAAATCTATAGAAACAGTCCAAAAAGAGACACTTTCACAACATCCCACTGACAGGCACAATTCCATCAGCATCCCTCCTTCCCAGCCTGCTATAATTTATTAAGTGTCATAATTTGCAAACTCAGCCTCTAGCGAAATAGAAGGCAGCAGAAAAGTAGTTTGAGTGAGACCTATAGCAATGAGAAGGAAGTGTTTTTCAAGAGAAAGCCCAGAAGTGATGGTTCACTCTTTACCCCAAAGGAGGTCGTGCCTCTTGGCAAATCAAACCCTTTTGTTCATCTTCCAAATGTATTTTGGCCGAGCTTCCAACTTCTAAATAAGAGCAAGGAAATAGCAAATTAATTATAGTATCACCAATACAATAATAGCCTAATACAGCTTTTGTTTAAGGTTTCTGTTGAAAATAAGGGGTTTTCTAAAGTTATGCTTTATAGAACGTTTATATAACATCAATTACTTGTAGATAACAAGCACTGCACACTATCTAAAGAGAATAACTATGAACACTACTCTTCCTTTGGGAAAGTATCTTCAAGGCGATGAGCCAGAGATACTTGCGCAAGCAACAGGTATTTTTGATTCGGCTTCTCAAAAGTGAGAAACAGAAGAGAATTTAAAATTCCTGCCCATTTGGCAGAGCACACAGCTCTTTCTGCCTCTCGTTCTCTTGGAGACACGACATGGTAATTGACAACGTGAAATCAAGCCCTAAACATATCTGCTATTTTACATCTGGTTCCTGTTATTTTAACCTCAGAAGCAAACTGGAAAAAAAGAAAAATTCCTATTACTGCTGATTGCCTATACTTTCCTAAAATTCTCTTCCTTTGTTCTATCAGCCAGGTTATTTAGAGGATATTAGCATAATCCAACAAAGAACTTAAGAATATGAATATTTTCAGTGAAGGCAAAGGCTTTAATGGATCAAGATGCTTTATTTATTAGATTTCATCAGCTCTTGTTTCATATTCTAACTACTCCACTGAAATACTCTTACAGTTTCATTCTTCTGCCTGCTGTATTAGTGACAAATCAGGTATGGAGCACGTAGGCTCCACTTGGGAATTCACATCTACCTTCCTAGGGACAACTTTTCATACATCAACCGCCAGATTCTTCTTCCTCTAAACTTTCACCACAGTTATTAACAACTGACACCAGGGCAAGAACAAGCGGTCAGAGTGCACACCCAACATCCTGTCTGCCTTAGGGACAACCAGGAAACTAACAGGACAACAGTTCTATAGAACACAGCCAGTCAGCTGTCACTCTTTGACCTCAGCACAGTCATGACTACCCAAAGCTAAACCACCACCAGGTTAATACAGGAGCAGGCTCTCCTCAGTCACAGCACCACCATCCTGCTCCCTGCACTGGGCTGTGCAACCTTGCATGCCCACAGACTAATGCAGCTCCACAGCAAGACCTGCCAGCCAGTTAATGAGCTTGCAAGGCTGTGTTAGTCACTGCAATAAGCACTGGTCAATGAAAATCCCACTACTTCATTTGTCTTCTCCTGTGCTGCTCGGTAGACCACCACATGAATTTGGAACCAACGGCATCAGGATTGCAACACTCAAGAATTCAGGAGAAATACACGGTTAAGACAGAAGGGCTGTTCCTGAATCCCTGCTTGCTTGCTGTGTTTGACACCAGCTGTCAGTACTTCCACAGAACTTGCTCTGTTCTACTCTTGCACCATGCCATAGCAGCTACCCAGCAGGCAGCCCAGGAAACATCACCTCTGAAACACAGGAGAAGAGGGGAGGGGAAGAGGTACTACAAACTCCCCTGGCACCTTCTTTCTCAAAGTCATATTGCAATACCTCCACAGTAGTTTCTGCCTTTCAATCTCCTCTAACTATGAAAACAAAGAGCACTACCTTTATTATTTCCTTGACACCTGCAGACAATCTCAAAGCTAAGAGAAGCAACCTTCATTTGGGAAGTCAGCCAGTCTGCAGACAGTCCTGTGGGAAAGATACCATGGCTAGCACTAGACAGCAGCTACCACCTCCTCCTAAGAAGCACATTCTACTCAAGACATGGCTGTGGCACGTTCCAGGCACCAGTGCAAGCCACCACTGTCCAAAGCACAGACCCTTCCTTCCCTTCCTGCACCTCACTCCTGCTCTCCCAGAAACACTCCTTCATGAGGCTGCTCATGTGTTCCTGTTTTGTTAAAATCAGCATCATCCCCAGAACAGAACTCCCCAGAAAAGGGCCTAAAGAAAGAGTCTGCAATTAGCAGGAGGGGGGAAATACACATCTGCCCCATGGAAAATGTGAAGAGGAACTGCCAATCCGTAAGTCAGCAGCAACACACGACTATCCTCAAAGTTAACATCTGCCTCTTCTCAAAGTTCTCAGGTTCCCCTACTACATTTTCCTTTACAAAATTGTACAAAGGACCTTATTTTCTCACAAGCAAAAGAAAACGGAGCCCGGAAATTGAGGAAATATATTGGTGGAAAAATATTTCAATGAGTATCTTTGGACAACTGATACAGAGTTCATATATTGATGTTGGAGTAACAAAGGCCCAAAATATATCAGTGCTCTTCAGAAAGCAGGAATGCAACATGTATCCTCTTTGTTCCATCTTGTTCATTTAATCCTAAACAAGAGCAGGTACTTTAGGTGAACAAGATATTTTTCAAGCATTTCCTAAAGCAATAACAAGAAAACATCAGATAAGGAAAAATGTTTATATTAAATGGGGGGAAAAAAACGAAACTAACTCAACCAACAGCAGGGACTTTCCAGCAAAAAGATTAATGTATGTAAGTGTGGTGGTGGGAGGGAGGTCAAGAAATGGGATGTCACATATGGCAAAGAAGAAAAACTATTGCATATTTAATGAAGTACAAGACTTTTCTTGAAAACATATCAGATTATGAAAGCCTGAACATCTTCCTTCCCTCCCTTCATGACCATTCCCCTTTGTGATAAAAGGGGGAATATGGGGGAGGGCAGACTGCAACACCTCACTGCCTCCTACCAAGGCTGCACTTCCCTTTCCAGGACTGTATCCCAATTCCACAGTAACGTACCCTGCAGTTTACTAGCCTCTTCTCATCCCAAAACACCAAATCCATAATCTCACATTTCACCAAAGTAAAGGATAACAAAGTCTGTACTCCCATGTGTCCCATGAAGCTTGCAAGGGAGGCAGACCCTATAGCCTATACGAGCAAACATAAATCCTGCAATTCCTGAACTTTGGGATTGACCTCACTGATCTGGCCTCAGCACTGAACTACACATGTTGTCTGTTGTCCCATGGCCACATAAGCCAGTGGTCTGAAAAAAAAGTGGTGGCTGACTTCATGAAAATCAGAGAACGTTGTTTATCACGAGGCAAGAGGGAGAACTTTATTCAAGGCAGTGCAAGAGTCTCATCACCACTCACCAAAACAGGTTACAAGCTTCCTCGATTATGGCACACAGACTGATCCTGCTGTGAGTTTTGAGTAAGAGAATAAGAAAATATTTTCCCCCCTTTTATGGCAGACCACAATCAAAAACTACTCATCTTTCCCACTGCAGCAAGAAAACACAGTTAAAATGCTGACAAAAATGTTGCTTTAGAGTTTCAAGTAACTGCAGCCTCAGCCCTCTTCATTACAGCTGAGACTGTATTTTGAAAAAAGGAAGAAGAGGAGGGGGAAAATAGTAGTACCATGCACTCACAAAACACATTCACAAGGAGAGTCAAACTTTGGGTCTCTCATGTCCAAAACATACAAGGACACTGACACCTGTTAGATTTTCTATGCTGCCACCACTGCAGTAAGGTCAGCTCTTTCACAAAGCTAAAGGATGCCAGGAGGTTACTCTGGTGAAAAGATGGGACCCCCACCTTCTGGCAAATTTGATTAAAATTGCCTGACAGAGTCAAACATTACCAGCATGTGGTAACTGTCTGCATATGTCTGACAACCTTACAAAAAGCATGACCATGGAAGCTCACTTTTTCAAGTCTAGTTTCCCAAGGAAATAGGTGAGGGAAAGGCATTTTCACCGGCACTCCAAGCAAAAATAGAGTTTAATCTGGCACCCTTCACAATTACTCAATTAGCTTCCAATTCAAGAACAGAAAAGGACAAATTAATTGACCATCAAAGTCTTAGAACAAGCCTGGTACTGTGCCATCAAATGGAAATGAGGGGAATTAGGCTACAAACAGCCTTGCTGCAGGCATCCAAAGCTGCCCTCTGCCAACACTTCCCCCATGGGACACCTTTGGTTCTCATCAAAGAGCCAACACAGTAATTGCAAGACAGAGAGTGGATTTGAAAGCACATACCACGAGAATTTCCAGCAGTCAAAATACACACACAAAACCAGCGAGCTAACAGCCACACGCACAGCTCAGACTACCAAGGGGTCTGGCCTGCACAAACATTAACCAAAGCACAAATCACTACTGTCACATGTTAAACAAAAGAGGACGGACAAAAGCCACAAGAACACTGCATCTTGAAATTCATCTTTCTACAGGGGGTTAGTCAGAATGAGTGAGTGAACATGTTCACTTCTCTGAGTATAATATAATATTCCCCAATGGTTTAATCATTACAGCAAGAACCCAAGCCTTTAAATACACATCTGCCTAAGAAGCTGAACACTTCAGAGAGCAAAATTAACTTGGAGGTTAGCTTCCCTTCCAAAAGAATTGTATTAGACAATCACATACAGAAGTCAAAATCAGGCCAATGTTTAAGGGCCACAAGGGGAATAATACGATGATTGCAAAGGAAAACAGCAAACAATGGCTAGGTGCTCATATTTGTTGGAGTCATACACATAGTGGTATTCGTAATGATACTAATTTTGAGTTCTGCTTTATAAGGCATATTCCTAAAAGGAACTTATTTTCTAATTATGAGCTCCAGTGATCATACACATTAAACAATGAAAACAAACAGCAGTAGATATGAATGTTGTGACAGTCCAATTATCTCTCAAGCAATGCAGGAGGATAAGCTGTTAGCCATCCTCAAAGGAAAAATTCACTTCTAGCAAAATTCCTCCAGCTGTCATTTTAGTTTCCCCCTATCCATACCAGAAGGCAGCAATTAGACAAAACTGAATTTAAGACAAAAATTTTTACTTACCAAGAATATTTATAGTTTAGAAATTGTGTCCTTAAAAAGGTCTTGCTATCTTTTTAAATCAAAAGCCCAAAACAAACAGACAAAAGTGATTGGGAAGTGACTGGAATTTTTTCCTTCATGATGCTGAACTTCTCAGGAATTCCCTGCTCACTGCCCTCCTTTAAAATGCAAGGGAAGCAAAGGCTTGATCTTCTAGCTCACATGTTCATCAGCACACGAGGTATTGCTGTTTTCCCACAGAGCACTTAATGCTTCTAACAGTCCTTCATTACCTCCCCAGGAGCTTTCATTGGCAAACACAGCAGTGCTGAGATGAAAGCTTTGAGAAATATCGTCTAGATGTCACCTCTGGGTTCAGCTAAGTCCACAAGCAAAAGCAGAAGCTTGATGCTCAAGAGCAGCAATACACAACACCTTATACAGGGTGTTATTTCCTATTTTGTCTAGATGCATTAAGCAAGAACAAGAGACACACCATAGTTTCCACAGACTCACAGCTTTAGCCTTGCAGCAGGTGAATTTCAGAGCCAGATGATATTACTGAGAGCAAGAAAACACCACCTGATTTAGAAGCAGCAGGAAAGGAATAGATGTGCAGCCTATGGTGAAGCTACAACCCCCCCTGTAAGACAAGACCCCTGGTAAGGAGCTAGGTTGGGGCTGTTCAGAGAAGGGAAGGCTGGGTGAAGACCTCACATCAACCTTCCAGTATCTGAAGGGGGCCTACAAGGAAGCCAGAGAAGGACACTCTGTCAGGAGCTGTAGTGACAGGACACAGAGTGATGGGTACAAATTGAAAGGGGAAACTTAACTTAGATATCAGTAAGAAATTCTTTACTGTAGGGATGGTGAGGCACTGGAACAGGTTGCCCAGAGAAGGAATGAATGCCCCAACCCTGGCAGCGTTCAAAGCCAAGCTGGATGGAGCTCTGAACAACCTGGTCTAGTGGGAAGTGTCCCTGCCCATGGCAGTGGCAGGTCGGGACTAGATGATCTTTAAGGTCTGTTCCAACCTTAACATTCTATGACTCAGAAAACCATGTTACATAATGGTTTTGTGCCTCCTGCATTACTGCCCTCACAGCATCACAAGTGATTCCAGACAGACATCAAGACTATAAACGGAACAAAAGCCCTGAAGTCCCAGAAAAGACAAACCATACTGTTCTATAAATGGCATAACCCATAGGTATTCCTTAATGTGACTTTTAGCTTAAACGTGCAATAACTTTCACAATCCCATCAACACAGGGCTGAAACAAAAAATAAAAGTGCTACAAGACTGCTCAGAGAAATCACTTGGACTTCTCCCAGGACAGACACAAGGACAGTATCTGGAAGACATTCAAGTTATCCCCATGCAGTGTAAGCAGGAGACTTGCACTGAGAGCAGAGCAAGCTCATTTGAATTAGGGAAGCAGGACTGCTCAGTTACCCCTCAATATCCTAAGAAGTCTTCCAGTGATTACACAGAATAGATGTTCAAGGACAATAACATGTGATGAAAGAACATTCAGAGACAAGACTGTAACTCTTTTTGCATTCTATGCATTGTTCCATTTTCTTGTCAGGGGTAAAAGGATGCAAGCTGACCCTCACCTTACTCTGAATTCCTGAATAGAGACACAAATAGCAGTAATACATATATACACTGAAAAACCACATCCTGATGCTGATTCATACTGAAGCTAGGACAGACAATGACACATTCTATACAAAATACTTAAAAAGTTTTGAATGAGACATCCAATTTATATTTCTTTTAATAAAAATAGATCTGCTTTATTCACAATTGCTGCTATTCCTAAATTCCTGGAGTTTGTAAGAAATGCAAATTCACAGGAAAGATGCATTATTCACTTTCAGAGTGTGAATGAAGATATTTGCATAGAATCACAATCAAAGAATGGGTAAAGGTTGGAAGGTACCACAGTGAATAATTTAGTCCCACGTCCCTGCTGAAGCAGCTCTGCCCTAGAGCAGGTGGCACAGGATTGTATCCAGACAGTTCTTGAGTATCTCCAGTGAGGGAGACTCTACAACCTCTCTAGGCAACCTGTTTCAATGCAGTCACTAATACAGTAAAGTTCTTCATGTGAAAATTCCTGTGCATCAGTTTCTGCCTGCTGCTCTGACCTGTTGGTTGGCACCACTGAGAAGGGCCTGGCTCCATCCTCGAGACCCTCCCTTCAGGTAATAATAAAACACTGATGAGGTCTCCTCTGCTTTTAAGGATGAACAGCCCCAGCTCCCTCAGCCTTTCCTAAGAGAGATGGTGCACTCTCCCAGTCATCTCTGTTGCCTTCCTCTGGATCCATTCCAGGAGTTCCATGTCTCTCTTGCTGAGGAGCCCAGAATCGGACACAGCACTGCAGATGTGCCTCACGAGGGGCAGGATCACGAGTAGAACAGAGGGGCGGGATCACCTTCTTTGGTCTTCTTGATCACAAGGGCACTGCTGGTCATGGATAGCTTGTTTTCCACCAGGACCCCAGGGTCCTTGTCCACTGAGCTGCTTCCCAGCACATCAGCCCCCAGCCTGTGCTGGTGCAGGGGGTTATTGCTCCCCAGGAGCAGGACCTGCACCTGCCTTTGTTGAATTTCAGAAGGTCCCTGTCAGTATCCTTCTGAAGGGCTGCACCATCTCAGCTTTGTGTCTTCAGGGAACTTGCTGAGGAGGCTCTTCTACCCCTTCATCAAGTCATTGGTGAATTAAGTTAAACAAGACCGGGCCCAGTATTGACCCTTGGGGGACACCACCAGTGACATGCCTTCAACTCGACCCTGTGCCGCTGATCGTGACCCTCTGGGATCTGCCCCTCAGCCACTTCTCAACCCACCACACTGTCCACTCATCCAGCCCACAATTACTGAGTTTGTCTCTCACAACATCCTCCTACACAGAGTTGAATGCCTTGCTGAAGTCAAGGCAGACAGTATCCACAGCTCTCCCCTCATCCATCCAGGAAGCTGTTTCATTGTAAAAGGCAATCAGGGTGGATAAGCATGATTTACCTGAAGTGAATCCGTGCTGTCTGCTCCTGATCACATTCTTGCCATCCACATGGACAGCGATGGCCTCCAGAATGAGGGACTCCATCACCTTTCCAGGGACTGAGGTAAGGCTGACTGGCCAGTAGCTCCATGGCTCCTCCTTGCTCTTTCTGAAGACTGGGCATGATATTGGCTTCTTGCAGCCCTCAGACACCTTTCCTGATCTCCACGACCTTTCAAGGACGATCATGAGCAGCCTGGCTATAGTAGCCTCCAGCTCTCTCAGCACTCATGGATGCATCCCACCAGGGTCCATGGACTTGTCAATGTCAAGTTTGCCTAGCTGTTCTCTAACCCAATCCTCCCTGACCAAAGGAAAGCCTTACAGTGTTCCCTTAACTCTGGTCTCTGGGTCAGAGATTTCTGAGGGCTGATCTTGTCAGTGAAGACTGATGCAAAGAAAGTGTTGGGATCTCTGCCCTGTGTCCTCTGTAACCAGGGTCCCTCCTCCATTTAGTAACAGGTCCCTGTTACCCTTAGTTTTTCTCCTTATTGATGTATTTGAAGAAGCCCTTGTTGTTGTCCTTGACATTCCTTGGCCAAATTTAATTCCAGATGGACCTTGGCCTTCCTTGTCTCATTTCTACTTACTCTGACAACCTCTCTATATTAATTCCAAGTGGCACGACCCTGCTTCCATCTCCTGTGTATTTCCTGCTTGTGCTTGAGTAATGACTATTCTCTTTTTATACACACAGGTTTCTTGCACCCTTCACAGGACTTTTTGCTTATCAGAATACATTCCTCAAGGAAACAATCCTTGAATATCAAACTCTCTTGGTTTGTGAGAATCAGGGTTTCCCTTTAAAGTACAGATTCAGAAACATCTATTAATTACTTAAAAATACCTTTTCTCGAAAGTATTTTCATTACCTTCAATTACCAAGCATTAGACTAACTTGGAAGGCAGTTGAACTACTGCCAATCACATGAAAAATTAACCACATCTACTCATTACACAACAGCATTGACTGACATCATGCATCAAGTGAAATATTTTGACACTCCCAATATATAAAAATTTCTTTTACTATGTGAGCACACAAGTGTAGCCTAGCAACAGCCAGAGCCAGCACCCTCTTTCACATGCATCTGACCCCAATAAAGCACATCTTTTGTCCCAAGCCCTAACAGGTTTTTCTGGCAGAAAGTAGTAAAAGAACAGCACTCCAAGAAAATGATGAACTAGACACAAATATGAACACATTAGAAGGTTTTGCAAATTTGGTTTTCAATGTAATCTTCTCTGGTTGCTCGGTGTGTATCACCAAAACCCTGTTTAGCTCCAGAAATGTCTAGTGGTCCTTCATTTCAAGTCCAGGAATGCGATCCTGCTTTTTATTTTGCTTCCTCCACTCAGGATCCTGAGCTCCATCTCACGCCCACTGTGACCAAGGCTGTACTCAGCTTTCACATCCTCAACCCTCCTTGTTTTTAGGTATGTATGGAAGCAGAATGCACTTTTGCTCCATACACTGCTTGTTCACAGTGCTTGCATTGTCCTCCCAGCCCACATGAGCACCACCAACCTTACACAAGTTATTCCCATCAACCAGAAACAGAAGTAAGCTGTCTAGGAACAAACCTGTAAAGCAAAGAAACTGCTCCCAAGGACCCCATGATCCACATCATTCGCAGTTTGGGATGTGGCACTTGGACTAGACTAGTGCCATATGTGCTCCTGGAACAGAGCTTCCAGCTTAGTTTTATCCAAAAATGAATCAAATACACACTCTGAAGCTACTCCATTATTCAAGGGCAGTAAGGTGGGATAACCAGAAGAATTAGCTTCAAAAAACATTCTCATAATGCAACTTCACTGTCTGGCACCAGTGCATCCCCAGCAGCCCACAGTCGAATTCACACTGCATTTGTTACAAAGGGCCAGTACTACATCCTTGGAAGGTGCAAGATGCTCTGCAGAAAGCAATGCAAGCCAACCTGAACCCAAAGGAATCTTGTCTCAATTTCCACAATGCAGGGATCTGCTCCAAAGCACCAACACACAAAAGGTTTGGTATCGCTTCCAAAATGCTTGTTTGAAAGTGATTTAAAGAAGTTATACCAAGTAGTATATTTTAACTGTTTCACCCAAGTGGCATCTGATTTATTTTTACTTTTATGATGTAGAAGTACTTGTTCTTGCAACACATTAAGGGGACAAAAGCAGGTTAGAAACAGGCAGGAACACTAAGTGGAAGTCAGGCTGAATAAAGATAAATCTTCAGCCACCTGTCCACTGTTTTATTTGCAGAACTAGGCAACATTTTGGCTAATTTACTCATTTATTTCATGGTAATATAAAACGCCCTGTCCTCCAGCCAGATACATTGCTTAGGTTCTTTACAGGAAATTCTGCAAAAAAAGGCTTTAAGGCAAATGCTAGTGCATTCTGTGTGCACTCTGACTAGACAAAAAAAATGAACATTAATATACACTTTCCTACCCAAAGCTTAAGATTAGTAGTATATAGAATATATACATGGGGGGAGCAGGTTTGTGCTCACATGCATAGCATTGGGTGTTATTAACTGAAAATCAGGTTCTTATTTCCACGTTTAAAGGTCACGTTTTCAAGAGCCCTCACTGTTTACAGGACAGACTTTGTACAACAGATACATCCAGCATACAGAGGGCTTCTTAAGTTGCACACTTGAATAAGAACATCTGTCTTCTAAAGTCTAAAAGTCTCAGCGTGGTGGGTTGATGCCAAGTGCCCACCAAGTTGCCCTATCACCTCCCTCCTCAACGGGACTCAAGGAGAAGAAAATAAGATTTTAAAAAATTATGGGTAATAAAGGCAGCTTAATAAAGCAAAAACAAAGGCTGTGTGTGGAAGCAGAGGAAAATAAAAGGCTTATTCCCTCCTTCACATCAGCAGGAAATATTCAGCCACTTCCCAGGAAGCAGAGCTTCAGGATGTGTGGAGATTTCTCCAGAAGACAACTGTCATAGTAACAAATGCCACCCTGCTTCTCCTTTCTCTGAGCTTCTATTGCTGAGCAAACATCACATGGTCTGGAATATCCCTTTGGCCAGTTTGGGTCAGCTGGTCCTGGCTGGTCCATCTTGGAGCCAGCTGGCACTGGCCCTGTCAGACATGGGGGAACCTTCTGGCAGCATTTCACAGAAGTCACCCCTGTAGCCTAACCTTGCCACACAAACTCTGTACATTCAAAAAAGCAAGTTGTTGGTTTTATGCATATACTTTCAGATGAGGAAAGTAAGAATTACTAAAAAGCTTCACCTAGTAAGTATAGGTCTGTTTACTCAGAAGTCGAACGTCTCCTATTTCTGTATACAAACATACCTTTGAGAGGCAGTGGCAAATCCCAACTCCAGGTGTAATGAAGGAGCTTCTATTCTTAATGACTTTTGCCAGCTGTTCCAAATACCCTGACCCAGTGCCTTGAGAAACGGTCAGTAAACCTACATAGATTAAGAAATGAGTTAGTACTTTACAAAAGAAATGACTGCAGGCCAAAAGGGCAGGAAAAATTCTTGGTCTTCCTCATCCTACTCTTTTCTGCTTTTCCCTGGCATAAGGAAAATAGAAGTCAGCTGCATTAATGGCCCGTCTGTACGGGAATTCAATACTGAAACACATTTTTTAAAAACAGTCAAATCTGCAGCCTGGGGCAATTTTGGAAACCTAAGACATTTGTAAGCCTACCTCCTCCAGACTTTGTATCAATTCACAAGCATCAGGAAGAGAATCCCAGCTTCTACTATGAACCTCAGGTCTTAAAAGATTTTCATTCCATTTACTTGCACACCCAAGTTGTAAAATTCCCCAGCTGAAATTGCCACAACGTAATAGTTATTTCCAGAGAGCAGCAGCTAAAATATGTAACACATAAAAAAAAAATAAAAACCAGCATTTGTGTGGCAGCCAGCAAAGACTGCCACACAAAACTATGTGCCTACTGGAACCTGGGAAATTGGATTAAGCACTGAGAAGACAGATTCCATTCCCAGCTCCAGGTATGTTAGAGACAGTCCCTGCCAATCTTCTTCCATTCAGAGGGCATATTCCCCAGACCATGAGCTTTCTTCCCTTGTGCAGTGCCTCAATGCTTATGGGCTCTCTGACAACCAACAGAGCAAAGACTATTTCCCTCCTTTCCATGCCTGCAGCAGGAAATGCTGCCAAAACTGCAAGCCATCAGTAACCGCAAATAAGAAAGAAAAATACATAATGGAGGAAAATTATACTTGGAAGAAAACATAGAAGGGAAAGGAACAAAACAGCGCTCTTCCATCAGCCGAGACGTCACTTAGTCATGATCTGGAGTGTTCACACCTGCTCCGCTCTGTCACAAACTCCCACAGCTCCGAAACCGCCGCAGCAGCAGCAGCAGCACCCCGACACCTCTCCCTGTGCCAAGCCTAAGCAGGGAACGGGACTGTTTTGTCATTCAAGTCCCCACTCAGTTAATGGCTGTGACACCTTCAGATCTCTGCGGGGTATTTCACACAGAACGTCTGCGCAGAGCAAAGCAGCCCCACCAGCCCAGCGCAAGCTCCGGAGCTGCTGCCCCTGTGGCAGTCCTGCCCCCGGGACCACTGGGCTTGGCATCCTGACTTCCCTGGGGGCTTGGCCCTACTAACAACCCTGTTCTGGCCACTGCTCCCCATCATTCCTTTTTTTTGATCTGTGATATCACAAAGGCCTCAGTTCAGAGAAATTCTTTGGCAGATGCTGCTCTGCCTTGGCTAAGGCAGACCCACACAAGACAGGTCTCAGAGCCAAGGAAAGGGACTAACAAGGACTAAGGAGGAAATTCTCCATGGACCTTTTAGGTACAAGGTATCTAGAACAAATACACTCTGAAAGCCCTTTGAAGTGGTGCTCTCAGCGCCTTCACAGACTTGAAAACCTTTGGAAATGTACCTCTGAATGCTTAGCTGAACAGGGATTTGTCAGTTCTTTGCTGAATAGAGATCCAGACTACAGGAGCATAAATGATACAGGATATTTACTTTCTGTTCTTTGAAAATTTCTGCTCAGTTCCCCTTTTTTCACCACCTCAGCAACAGCAATTTATCCATGTTACATCCATGTGGACCTGTTCAGCTCCTTCTTCATTACCGTGTGTCTGGCAAGTCATACAAGGAATGTTTTGTTTTTATAATAAACGTTCTTTCTCGTTATATGGCATTTTCAACTACTTAAACAAAAAAGTTTATATAGCACCTTCCAAAAGCAAATTGGTCCTTTCTTTGAGACACACTGGTGACAGGAAAACACAGCAGCATGACCCTTCATTCCCAAATACAGCTGCACAGAGCCACATGGATTGGTGCCAGTAAAACACAAGCTTCTGCCTCCATGGAAGTGAAATAACTTCTATAGACTGAAAATGGAGGAGGAATAAAGAGAAATCAATGTCAGGTCTTGTTAACTCATATTTGTGCCTGCATGTGGTTGAGTGTTGACAGTTTCCAAGGCAAGACAAGGGGCAGATTTATAAACATATTTTTTTTTAATTGCAGTACAATTACTGGATTTATGGTTTCCAACCCTGACTGTTCCAAAAGTCCTGGGTACCCCATCCTATTTGGTCAGACATCCTCTTTTCACTCCACAGGGTACAGAAACTACAGCACTGTCCTGATTCCCAGCTCCTGTACTTCTGCCACAGACTGGGAACCAGTATCCTACATCCAAATGATCTGGGCAAGCACAGAACCACCCCTCTCACATATCCAGAAGCAGGGTGTTTATCCAAGGCAAACACTGTGGCTGTCTACACAGCAGCTTGTAACCAAGCTGGTAATGCATCTTTGGCAAGTAAGTGCTTAATTTATGGACAGAGCTCTAGTTCATGTTGTTGCAAGGCTAAGCCCTGTACACAAGCAGCCAACCAGAATTATTTTATGTCTGTACAGTGAGAACTTTCAGCTCCCATACAATGTAAAGCATGCTGCTCTGAACACTATAGCAAGTTATTACCAGCAGCTTATGTGCAGTGTGTTTTTTCTATCCACTGCAGTACTTGAGTGCTGCCATCAAACCAATTCAGAAAAAGAAATATTACTCCTATTATTCAGTCTTGAACACAACATACTCACCTCTACTCATCTTACTTCAATCACTGCTCAAAATCTATAAAATCAGTTAATCCCAGGTCCAGCACTTGTTCTGCCAGACATCCCGCAGCAAAGCACTGAGTAATATCCTGACCACCCCCAAAACTTACCAATACCCACCTCAGGTAAGCTCAAATCCCAGCTTGAGACCAGCAGAATCCTATCTCACCATTCATGCAAAGAGTACATAAGCAAGTGCTGGAACCAAACAATGCATCCCGCTGCTGGTGAATTTATCTATTTAATGACAAAGCACCATTCAGCATAACCAGGTACCAACTCAAAGCCAAGTCAGCAGGAAAGAGCTCCAAGTACAGGTCAGCTGTTTCACCAGCAAAGAAAGCCGCAACATGGATATCATCACCTGCAAGCCACAGAGATGTCAAGCCTAGATGGCTGTAAAATGGAAAAAGAGAAGAACTACCCTACAGCAACAGACATTAATATTTTGGAATTTTTTTCATGACTAAGTCTATGAAAGAATTAATTCAATTATTTTTCTGTACTGCTGATTAACCATCCAAACACAAAATGCTGGCTATTACAAAGCTGTGTTCTTCCCTTGTCTTTCAAAAGATATTAGCTACAGTCTAGATACTTATGTATATAAATTCAGCCAGGCATGTTTAATGAAAGCTTTACCTTCTATCACTGCATTCTTAAAGTAGAGAATAGTCTGTTTTTTACCTTTCAGCATCATAATGAAAAACTAACTCATTCCATGGAATTGAAGAAAATACTGTGGCTAGCAGAGCCCTGTGGAGAGACAGATTATTTATCTACTTGGGTGTGCATGCAAGAGTAAACTTGTCACAACTAAGGGGAAAAGGGAAAGGTAGCAAAGCTGCTGTGCTGACATTCTCCTCTTCCAGACCTCCACACAGCCCAGTGCAGTAAGAGATATGGTGTTCAGAAACAGCAATAGAGCAAAACCAGGCTGGAGAATTTGCTGAACAGGAGCTATTGGCAATCCAGGGTGGTGCCTTACCACAGCGTGCACCCCGCTCCACGGTCAGGAGTGGGGAAGGCACATTTCAGGTAGACAGCCTAGAAAGGCACAGGATGCCCTTCAAAACAAGAACAAAAACTGCAGCCACAAACCAAACCAAGTGTAACCAGTGCCAGCTTTCCAGGGACTAGATGCTGCCTGGAGCTGTGCATGGCCCAGAGACACCCAGTGGTTGACTGGTACATCACAAGCACATGTAATGAGTGGAAAGGTGAAGGGAAGCGTCCCCTCAGTTCGTTTATTTCGCACAACCTTGGGCTGATGCGATGCTTCTCTGCTCATCTCCAGTTCTCAGACCGGGTGTGGGAATGGATAAGAAGGTCTAGGAGAGAGACCTGATTCTGAACAAGTGACAAACAGCGAGAAAGTGCAGGGAAAGGAGGGACTGGCAGTGTTTGACACTATGCATTGTCTTTCAGCTGTAGATGTTACCAACATCCTCTGGCCTTTCCTAAGGAGGAGGAACCTTCCTGTGGTTAAGGTTCCGTTCTTATTTGAGGTCTCTGGCTGAATTTGGGTAATCATTACCTGCGGTCTGAGACAGAGTCAAGTGCTATGCCACACGAGGGTCAAATGTCAGCTAAATGCTGCTTGTTGAGCTGCTAACATTGCCAGCAGCAGCTATGCTTCCTGACAAAGGAGATTTAATGGCTCAACAACAACTCAAGGCATACATGCAAAACAAAAGACATCCCTCTTCATACCACTAGCAGCATAGGACCAGGCTCTGGACTAAAAAAAAAAAAAGAGAAATAGATCCAACTTGAAACCAGCTTTTAGTAGCTCTACAAGAGTATAAGCAGAGTTTTCTTTAACCCAGGTAGCACCAGAGCTGCAGAAGGTGACACTCACTATGGGCCTCCAATGCACTGCTCTCCAACACTAGGTTTGATTCCATCCAACTCAGCTTTAGGCACTCATGAAATACCCAAGTTAAGCAGATCACCACAGTCAGCTTTTTCTAATGGAAATAGAGAAGGATAGACATCTCTTACCACCAAAATGGAAAACATCATCTAGACATTAGCATCTCTGCTCCCTGTATTTCAGACCCATCAACTAAGTGGCATGTACTAGGAACAGCTGAACTACACAGGGTCAACTAGACAGGATTAATATTATGCTCCCTTACTTTGACTGCACTGTTGTTAAATCTGAGTAGCAATGCTCAATTTGGATAAAAGTAAATATACTCCCCAGAGAGACACGGAAATCCATGTTTTAAGCTGCTTTGCAGCTCCTTCTGGAAAACAGCAGGATAAACTTTGCTTACAACCCATACCACATGCACAAGAATAAATGTAACCTTCACCCAACTGCCAATTTCCAGCAAAGACAACTTTTTTTTTTTTTTAAGAATTGAACAGCAATTTTTCTAAGAAAACACAGCTTTTTGAAAACAGCAACAATATCGTACCAAGGGAAAAGTAACAGGTCAAGGGCATGAGTGGGTGACCTTACTGTGATGGTTTTACCTAAGAGACTTCAGAAGAGCTCCATTCCCTGGCAGAAAGCTCAGAAATGCAGCACTAGTAACCCAGAAACACTACAGTGACTCACTCGTGTTCAATCAACTCAGATGCTCAGGGGGAACAACAAAGGCATCAAACAGGACACGGACCAGCCAAGCAGATGTAATATGGCAGCACAACCTGGATTTGAGCCGTAGCTCCTTATGCTGAATTGCTGCCACCTCACTTTCTGCCTTGCTCCTCACATATTATAAAATAAGCCTTCTTTTAGCAGAGGTTTGACCTACTCATGAACATTACTAATAACCATAGGTGTTCTCAGAACACAAGCTGATCATGGTATAACAATGACAAAGAAAACAGCACAAGGAGATTTTTGTTCCAACATTCCTGGCCCTAAATACACAGAGAAGAAGTGAGGGAAACATCTCCAGCAATGCAGGAAAACTCACACACAACAGCTGTATAAACCTGAGAAAACAGGGGCAGGCCAGGCTGATCACTGAGAACAGCACGACTAGCATGAAATGAGAGCACAAACAAGCCCGGAAGGCTTGAGGTCCTCTTGCAAGCAGAAGGCAGCTAGCCCCCTTAAATCACACTCTGTATCTGCTCCTGTGCTCTGCAATTGAACTGGCAGAAATAAAATAAGAACAAACAGGCAGGGGACAGAACTAGGCCAGCTGCAGCCCTCTTCTCTCAGTTGCTTCCAGCTCCAGGTTTCAGTATTTGCCTCTCTTCAGCCCTGCCCATGACCCCCCACCCCATCAGCTACTCCCAATAAACTCAGATTTGAGGCACTTGTTCCACACCACTGTGCAGAGAGAGACACTGACACTCACACACTCGACTTCATCAGTGATACACATAAGCAACAAAAAATTAAGAGAGAAGGCTCCTTCTTCTCCCTTCCTTCTCCTGTGTCATTAAAGCATCATTGTTTTCTCTGCTAAGTTTTTGAAGAGAAAACAGAAATTAAATGAAATTAAATGGGAGGGGTGTAAAAAGTGTCTGGTACAAAATACCGTATGTACAATGTCTCTTCTCTTCCATGAGCTGCAAAAGTAAACAGCACCTTCTCTGGCAGAAGCAACAGGGCTGTCTTATGTAATCAGGGGATGGAGGGAGAGGAAAGGGTCAGGAAAAACACACACTGCCCACTGTTCAGAGAAGAGCTCCTTTCAGCAGCCATGAGTAAGAAGACTGCAGAAGTGACAGCTTTGCTACCTCCCTGCCCAGCTGGCTCTCTGACCTGCCTAGAAGCAGCATCCAAAACCACAGGAAAGGCTGGCTTTGTTTCCAACACTGCTGGCCGGTGGCCTTATACACAGGATGACAGAACGCTGCTTTCCTCACAAGTTATGATGGGGCAATTTATTTTCATTGGCATGAGCAGAGAAGGAGAGCCAGTCTGATCCACCCTGCAGCAGCAGAACACTGTGAAAGGCAATTTTGCACGTGCACCTCGTACAGTCATAACACACTCGTACACCTCATACAGCCATGGCACACACCCTGTCTTACAGCAAAACCATTCAGCTGAGACCTTTGCCTTCAGAAGATGAACCGAGGCATCTACAGTCAGAATTTTCAACCTTCCATACTCATCATCCATGTGCTGTTACATCAACATAAAGCCTGTTTTGACTCCCTTCCTGGCTATCATTCCCTTACATTTCCACAGCAGTCTGCCCTATAAAGTCACAGGAGGATTTTCCCACCCTGTTGACATAATTTCCTCCTTGTTACACACCCTGTCCAGGCCACGCCACTTGGACAAGCTGCAGGCTGTGTGCTGGGTAGAACCTAACAGATTCATCCCAATCCATCAACCCTTGCTGACAAATCAAGGCCAGACTAGTGAGCAGCAACCTTTTGTGCATCTGTGGCAATTCAAACTGTTCAAATCTAGAAACACCAACACTCACGCTCTGCTCTCATCACCTGCACACAGGCATGCACTTGCACTCACAGGTACAAAACACCTGCCAGGCTTTTTGTAACCTCACTGACTTCTTTGCTTCCCAGTCCCTCAAATTTCTTGTGTTCACTCTGACCCTTAAGACTTAACACCCAGGCAGTTTGGCATACTGGATTTCAGAAAGCCTTCTTTCTCCACAATACTTCCAGCTTTCATTGAGTCCCTTACACACCAGTTCTTCCAAACTGTGGCTCAGAAACAGGTCCTGTTTGCCACAACATCCACACAGCTCACCAAATGCTTGGCTCTATGGTAAAGCCATCATATGTAAATCCTCACGTATGGCAAATCAAAACAAGAAGCTCCAAATAAAAAAATTCAAAAAAGAAGAAAATAAAAGAAAAATAACTCCAAGCAAACAACTTAAATGACTGCAAAAACCATCAATGTATCAGCTCCAATAGCAGCACTTCGGAGAGGATTTTTCTGAGGCTTTTTATTATTACTATTATCTTATCTCCAGAAGGCAAGCCAAGAAAACAGAGAAATGGATGGAACCAAGCCCTGTATCTGAGCAAGCTCTCTAGAAGCAAACACAGACACGTTTCAGGGCTGGCAGAACACTGTGCTGAAATTAAGTGGCGTGGGTTGTGACGGAAACACAATTTTTCAGATCTGGTAATGCATGCCAGTGAGTAAAACTTCCATAGGCTGTACAGCAGCACCTAAATATTTGTCCTATTGCTGTTCATCCATAGCTGGCACACATTCAGAGACTACAAAGACAAAGCCAAACCAAAGCTCAGACTGACTTTTCTACCTCAATTTGCATTGCACTTTTCCCTCCAGGGATCTTTCATGGCTTGGTTTGGATTCCATCCCAGCTCAGTCCCAAACAGAGAGATGTATCAAACAATTTCAACACACTGACACATTTCATTTTGAATTTAAGTACTTGAAATTACTTTGAATGCACATTCATGACACTTCAATACTCTACTGGATAACTTTTTAATCCACTCATTTCTCACCCCATGGGTAGAGTGTAGAGCAGTGGATTTAAACTAAAACCAGAAAACTGCACCAGAACAGAATGCAAGCTCTTTGGGTGGAGTACTGTTTGCCCATGGGAAATTAAAACTTCATTACTAGCTATTCAAAATTTGGTTGTACCAAATACTATCCACCACAAGCAGGACACAGGCATGAGTCAGCAGCAAAAGGAGACTCCATGAGGCAAATAATGTAGTTCTGACTTTCACCCCTTTCACTGCAGAGGCAGATAAAGGGACAACTAACTACCAAATGCTTTGAGAATGTGGAGCAAATATGAAGGGCCAGAGCAACTCTGCAACTTAATCAAAAGCCTGCCGAAAGAACAAACTATATACCTACAAGGAAATACTATCAGGAGGGGTCATCAAAACCACTTTCCTCACTGTAACAAACAACTTGGACAGCAGTAAAGGACAGCTGGCTCACCCACAGCAGCACTTCCCTTCAGAATGACTCCCATGCATGGTCAGTGGGGCTTCCATTGCCAAAAGCCACAGAGTGCAAAAGCAGTCTGACTCTGGATGAATCCTTGCTAGGACTGAAACCTGCAAAATTGAATTGGGTGCACAGAGAAAGAACTCTAGCAAGGGAAAGAAAAAAGCCAGAAACAATGCTTAATAAACTGTAAATACTCCCTTACAGAAAATCTTGTGTGTTCTTACACTGGCTAAAACAATGCCCCAGAAGTGGTTCTCCTTTCATAATACAGTACAAAAGAACCTGAAACCAATATTGTCTAGCAATGGCTCATCGTGTGTCCCATGAATTAAGGCCCTGGCAATAACCCAGCAGCCACAAGGCTTATGACAGCTTTCTCAGGAACTTATGAGAATTTGACTTCTTTCCAATAAGGCCCTTAGGCTCCCAGAGGAATCCTCAAACAGCTTTTCAAGCCCTAGGAGTCAGGCCAGTGACAGCAAAAAGAGGATACCCAATGACAATCCCACAGCAGAGCAAGAATGCAGGCAAACAATAAAACTGATGCTAAACAGATCCACAATAAACTGGCCCCAACTATAATTTGAACTGTAGGGCACTGCCAAAATGAAATGGTCATTTACTGGCAGAGAAAGCAAAGAAACATAAAACCTCAACAGAACAGTAAGAGATCACAGACAAGTTTTAGAAAGCCTAACACTGCATCTAGATGAAGAAAGCTTCTCTTCTACTTCTGAGGGTAGCTCTGTGTCCTCACCTCTAGCAGGGGACCAGGATGTTCTGGGCAGTTCTCGCTTTCTGCTATAAAGGCATTCTATTATCCATGCTCCAAGTAAGAAATTCTCTTATGTGTGACAAAGAAGTCCTAGTCATCCCAGAATCCCTTTCCTCCAGATGTCCTGATTCCATGACAAAGGCAGAATGCCCAAGCAACAGCAGCAGTACAAGCAGAGCTGCTGTAGCTCAGTTCCAGCCCACGACCACCAGGACTGCAGTTAAGAATGCTGGAAACAGGGCACCATGCTGGCACTTCTCTACAGCAGCAATAGCTCTGCTGTGCTCCAGAGACTGTTCTTCGATCCAAAAAGTGGCTGCACATGTGCTGGAGGAAAAGCCATTCTTTCACTCACATACCATTTTGTTTTCCAGAACAGAAGGGAAAATATATTTGTTCAGCAAGTATTTTAAGAAGACCAATCATTTCTGCTTTAAACTGACCCCACACAGTGAGCATGTTACTCAACAGAGAAGCAGAAAAACACTTCTCCTTTGCAGAAATGCAAGTACATCCCAAACACACCTCTGGCCCCACTGCAGACAGGTGGCACCCTTTGTGTAGCACTGCCCTTGGCTAAGATTCACCCACACTGCAGATAAACCACTGCACAACTCAGTTATTACAGAGCTAAACAGAATTTATACACACATTCATCTTCCAAGGCTTCTCAATACCAACAGAAAAAGCTATTCTTTCACAGGATATGGGCACTTTCTTAATATTAAGTTTTTAGCTTCTCTACTGAGAATGGCAAATGTGAAAAATCAAGAAAAGAAGCAAAGCACCTTGACAAGGTCATACAGAGGGCTTTTAGGAAAAAGCCGTGGCTGGGGGGACATCACAGGGTAAAGAACCCAGGTCTGTGCTCTCAGCATGTCACTCATCAGGCCAGGTGGATACAAGGGTGAAATACGAAAAGATGTCCTTGTTTATGCCTATTTTGAAGACAGCAAACTTAAGGAATCAAAATAATTTGGGGGCACCCAAAATACTCAGCATATCCTAAAGGAGAGGGGGGAAGTGCTCTACAGATACTTTTGGGGAGAGCAGAGACATACACAGGAAAGGATCCTTTTAGATCAGGTCAGATTTTTTAGGTTTGAAGGCAAGCTGCAAACAGAACTGCAACCTTGATCTCACAGTTCTTTTTATTTAGCCAAAAAGTAATGCAAAACCCCAACCAAACCCAGCAGTCCCTGGGCACAGCTCAAGCAGCCTGTTGTTCCAGGAGGACTTATCAATCAGCACAGACAACCCCCTCTGATCAGGTCGTGTGACTGAAGGCTGTGCTTTATTATTCCCTCACACCAGGGCCAGGCCAAGCAGCAGCAGTGGTACCAGATCAGACAGAGGAGCTGCTGTCCTTCAGAGCAGGCTCCTGAGGAAGTGCTCCCTGATGTGCACACGGGTGTGATGCTGCTGCGCACCGCGGGAACGCCGGAGTGACCACGCCACGTGTGCCAGGACTGACTGAGTTTAAAGAGGCAACACAACCCAAACCCAGGAAATTCAGAGTCAAGCTGGTCTCGTATCCTGAATTTATTAGAACTTCTAGACTATTTAACCTGGTAACAGTGCAGCATTCCCAAACGCTATACAAATGCCAAAGAGTGCTGAACTGCTGGGTAGAGGCGAGAGATGATGGAAAATTCAGTGAAAGCAAGCCCCCCATGGCTCAGCCCCAGCTCCACCACGCTCTGTTCCACCACTGTGCAGCCCTCAGGGCTTCTCTGCAGCAAGCTGGAGACCCTCCCTCAGTCCTGGGGCTACCACACCCCACAGCTTCCCAACGCTCTGCTACACCAGCACCACTGTGTTATGATTAAAATGCCAGAACTGGCTCTTGAATAAAAAAGAAATTCACCTGCAAGCAAAACAACTTCAAAATCCATATTCATAAAAAGCGTTTGAGGAATGTAGAGGTCTCTCTCTTTTACCCATTGAAAGGCAACAGTCCTTGGTCTTTCATATAAAACATGCCGCAATTTCTTTCTTTCCTGCAGCGCAGTCACTGTGCATGTGTCTACCACTGTATTACCTCAATATTTTTGCTCAAAAAAGCACTTCCCTAACAAAAAGGAATTCACTTGTACAAAGCAAACTGTATTACTTCTGCAAAATTTCATTTGAGAATCCACAGCTGAAGTGCAGGACCCCTACGGTTCCCAGTTCTGCAGTGTGATAGCTTCAGCATCCCTTGTGAGATGAGGCATGTCACCTTAATGCATGCTTAAGGTGAGAGAACGACCAAGCTGATGGGCTTCATCACCCTAAGGACACAGAAAGTGACATACTTAATCTGATGAGAGGCACTAAAGCAGCGCCTCTTAATATTTTATGAAACATTTGGCTGTTTTTAATTTTAAAAACAGCAGCTCAATAAACAAAGCAATGGAGGATTCCCTGTGGATGGCACTATGATAGGTGCACAGCAGCCCACTCTGCTGAGTGATAACATCGTTCCCAATGCATCAAGTCTGTCCTCCTCCCCACATCCATGCTGGAAGGCCTGTACACTGGGAGGTCTCAGGCTTTGCACACCACCAGGGACTTTTCCAGAAATAGCTGTCTTTCACCAGAATACAGTGCATAGCAGAGGCAGCTTTGAAAATGGCTTAAGACATCCAGCTTTCACCTAGCACCTTAATCTGGACACAACAGGCTGACATGCCCAAGCTGAAGAAGTTGCTTTAATCAGAAAAAATAGATTTTCTTCCCTATTTGTCCAGTTCTGGAACAAGATTACAGACATAGACTGACATGCAACACAAAATGCAAGCATCCCACTTCATTACTACTGCATACTTGCTTTAAGTTTATCTGCTTCCTTAAGCAGCCCCTACTGGCCACTGTCAAGAGATAAGGTACTCAGCAAGATGGATCTTTGCTCCTAGTTATAGCAATCACTTTCTATTCCCACTCCCATGAAGGCTTGCAAGGTGCAGGACTGGCCAGAAGACAAATGGAAGAAAAAGTCCACGCACCAAGTCTGATTTCAGACATCAGCATCCCCCAAAGGACAGCCTTCAGCAGAGCCTGCTCTTTAATCCTGTGCTCCAAATACATCCATCACCACTTATGAGAACCTCACAGATAAGACTTAAAAGTAAGTTAGAACATCTCCCTCCCTACTCCTTTTCAGTGGAGTTCAGAAACTCATCCATGCCATGGTGAAGCACTACCAGAGGGACAGCTCCTACAGTGTCTTTAGAGATAAACCCTGCTGGGAGGGGGCCTGTGCATACACCCAGAGAAAACAGCTCCCAACCAAAGGCAGGGAGCACATCAGAGACAAAAGCACATCCATGAGCTCTGGAATACACAGCCCTCTCTCCATGGAAGAACACCACCTTGGGGCTTTTCCCTTCAAGCATTAATAATTGACAAGTCCTGCCCTCACCTCAAATACACAGTCCATTCTTCACCCTGGGGGAAAAAAGGATTCTGCAGAAATTAAAAGCACTATCCCAAGAAAGGGGATTATTTTGTCATCTGAGGACACTTACATGGAAGAGTAGAGCTGATGGGTAGTCTTGTGATCTTTCTGATTAAAATGCTGCCTCAGGATATTACTCTTCCCCCTCCAACATGAAACAGTCAATTAGGCTGTGATATATTCATGTAATAAAGACTTTTTCTTATAAAATATGTCAATCCAAGACTGGCAATAATTTTGCCTTGAAGTCACCTTACTAAGAAGAAACATGACACATAAATCCCATCTTAAACTAGTTAAATACTGGCATCTGAGGAAGCAGAAAAGTAGGCAATAGACAAGTCTATTTTTTAATCCCATCACAGTGCTTTTTTTTTTAAAAAAAAAAAAAGGAGGTGGCAGGAGGGCTTCATGTCCATGAAGAGCCATCTTACCCTTTCACTATTATTTTTATATACACATGCATACATACACATACACAAGTACACTCACCTTCCACCTACAGCAACCTCTACAGGTACCAGAGCATATTAAACTGAACAGCACAAAAATCTGTTCATGGCCTCAGACACAATGCTGTCAGATGACCATCCTGATGACTCTCAGACCACTCTCTTACACCACATAAAAAAAAAAAAAGTCTTTATTGAAACAAGAACTGTCTTTGTGGAGCATCCACCCCTAGGCAGAACACCATCTCAGCTCTCAGATGTAAGCACAGCCAGGATCATGGATGGTCCAGCTCTGCTTTTCCAGAGCCGTGTCCTGCCTCCAAGGGCCCAGTGGAACAGCTCCTGAACACAAGAGGCATGGATAGCTCCACAAATCTTGGAAAGTTATTTCACCACTGCTCACCATCTCCCAGCTTGCAGGCAGGAGCAATCTCTAAACATGCCACAGAGATCCTCAAAGATAGTTTTATGAATACCTGGATGCCAAGAGTCCCAAGCAGAGGGCACCATCCCAGCATCCTAACTCCTGTCCAGTGAAGCAGAACAAAATCTCTGCCCCACAGAGATAACATAAATAACAACATCTCTGCCCACTTCTCAAGTAATAGGCAGCAATCTCTATACCTACCACTAGAACATCTTAAATTATTTTATGGGAAAACATTTGCATTTTTGGATGAATCTACAGGACTTCCTCATATACTCTATTTAGCAGAGACATCTGTTACTCAATATATATATATTTCATCTAAATCCCACCCTCTGAATCCTTTCCATCAGTTGTCACTAATGAAGCTTTGTGTGCAAAACCAAGTGCATTCTGCCCCCATTAGGAAGCCAATTACAGCAGGAAAAACAAGCAATTAACAAGGTGCAAAATAAACATCTTGCCACCTGCCTTTTAATAGCAACCCCACTTCAAACAAGTCACAGTCTCAGCACAGCTTACAGAATTGGCAACTGATATTATATATGTATTTATGCAGCAGCTGTTCTTCATTGCAACAAATATTACAGGCTTACCAGATAAGGTCAGCATATTTAAAAAAAACATATAGCAAGTATTAAAACCTGCTTTGAGGCCCTGAATGCTGCTTTTAATGAAATCAGCAGCATCAGGCTTGTGTGGTATTACAGTAGAGCTGCAGTCACATCCCCAGCTTAGAGAGATTTCTCCTCATTTCTCCTTGCTTAGCAGCTTCAGTATTTGTTTCACTAAATCCAGGGGCCTGAGCAGCTCTGAAACAGTGTGTGGGGCAACCAACACCACAAAGCTCTACACAGCAGACAAGTCCTTCCTGCTTCCATCATCCCTGCCTCTCCTTGGCCTTCTCCACCTCCCTGCCATCACACCACTACACCCAATTGCACTGTGGAGCTGGGGGAAGAAAGTCACTCACTAAAAAAATCTTTAAAAAATCAAGGGTAAAACAAATCTATATTCTATCTCACTCTTTGCTCCTTAAACCTTCATGCTTTAGAGGGGAAAGGAGGACTTCCAAAGACACCCTAGCTAGCTCCAGAGGGAGCCACTTTCCTTTGCCTTTTGTGGAACAGGATGAGTGACACACTTCTGAGTAGTTAACCAGGACTAGAGAAAGCCCAAGAGGATGTCTGCAGGATTTAGCAAACTTGGTGTGGAAAATGTGCCTGAAAAAATAACAGCCAAGCTTCATCCTGCATGTTTGTTTCTGTTTGTATCTTTCCCTCCTGCTCTCTCTACTGCTATGTAAATTATTTATATACATTAAACTTTCCATGTCACATTTCAGTTCCTGACTAATGTCCTATTTAACCACTCATTTCACAATTCACATGACTCTCTTCCTCTTAGGATTCTTCCCTCTCTGGCCTCGTTGGGATCCGAGGAGGAAAACACTGAATGTGGTACTTTTGCCATCGTGCACAGGATTCTGAGTGGTAGTTGGAGATGGAGAGAAAATTGTTAACATTCTTTCTCTAAATGACCACAGGGAGCAATAGGGAAGAGAGCTTTTAAGTCCAAGCAGGGCTACCCACAGCTTTATAGAAGCCTGCATCGTGATCAATAGTACTAAAACAATCCTTCACTGGAAAGTTCTCCTAAAAAGTCCTGTATTTAAATAACAATTCACTGCCCTTGAGTACAACTGGCAAGTCAGATCTTAAAAGACCCACATCTTCAGTTCTGGTCATTATCTACATGTACACAGAATAAGCAAAGTCAGAAGAAGGGGAACAACAACAGGAGGTGAAAAGTGGTGAAAGGTCAAATTTTTCCAGATTCCTGAGGGTGCACACCTAAACCTGACCTACTGCAGCCAACAAAGTAAAAAATGCCTTTTAGCTACCAGTTTCTCACGCTACCAGTGCAAGTGCAGAGATCTCCCAAGTCTTTCCTCCAACCCTACTTACAGAGACAAGGTCAGAAAAGACACACTCTGCCAGCATGAGCTGCAGGAGGTCATAGGGCCACTCTAGCCATAGAAGTATTTTAGGAGTAGTTCAATCAGGCAGGTCACTTAACTGACTTCATTTCTGTTTGTTTTTTAAACAAGCAGCAATATTTTCCCCTGCATATTGTGGATGGGAGAACAGGAAGCAGGATCTACTCCTTAATCGCCAGCCTAGGATTTCAGTACACATCACTAACAATACCATGGAGCAGCAATGCCTAGCTGCATTTCACAGATCTAAATCCACCAAAAAATGCCAAGAAGGAGCCTCATCCCAACAGTGACAGTGGGTCAGAACACTGTCAGCTTTCAGCAGTTGTTCAGATCACAGGAAGAAGGCGGGTGTATTATCTGCACTGCCTCACAACAAATCCACACGTGACACAAGCCGCTCCAGCTGCACATCAAGAAAGCAGCCCACAATTCTCAAGCTTAATTCCAGGGCAGTCTCTTCTGCTTAATGCTGATGAGGGCTCCAGTGGGTTTTCTGACCAGCAGGCTGCCTGAAGGCCCAAAGAATCAGCAGTCTGAGGATTGCTGCTTACTGAAGGTGGCAAGAGACCAGAAATGTGGTAAGAACTTACTGTGAGAAAGAGTTGCACTTCTAGTTCTAAGAGCTGGGACTTCAATTCTTGCAATGCTTCTTCAAAGGATGCTTAAAGAGACCCAATTCTTGAATTCTTTCCACCCTCTTCAAAAGGATGGCTGAAGAGATCAAATTTCACTAAACACTAACAGCTGAGTGTCATCAGCACCCAGCTCACCTGAAGAGGAGTGGAAATCTGGCAGCACCACAAATGGCTCAAGCTGCAGTCCTTCTAATCAGCGTGAGCTACAGCCCATAAAACACTGACTAATTCCCAAATAGTCACATGTGTGCACATTCTCCCACAGCTCTTCTAAACAGACTTCTGCAGTTTGGCAAATGGTCAGATTAAGCAGAGGATATATGAAGTTAAGCAGAGAATGTTTTTGGTATGTAGCAGCCTCTCCAGGTCATAGTTCATAAAAATCTTTACAATTTCTAGGATCAAAGCAGCTACAGCCATGAAAGACCTATTAGTTCACATAGGTCCATCACCCAGCCAAAGCAGAAAAGACATGACAAAGTTAAAGTAATGGTGTGCAAACAAGCCGAGTACATTTTTCTTTGGAAAAAAGACGCTAAGCAAAGTCAGATATGTGAACTAGGTCCAAAAGTTAAAGTTTAGTTCTGTTTTTAAGAAATAAGCAAGCACATTTCTAGAAGGCAGCTATACAATGCTAGCCTATATCTAAGGATGTGGCTTAGCTATGAAGACTGGCTCCAGCCCCTCTTTCTCACTCTCAATTGCAAATTTCCATCTCCAAACACAAATGCCTTTTACCACACAGTTCAGTGAGAAAATTACTTTGGAGCCCTGGTACTGAAAATGCATCAAAGCACAATCTTCAAATTCTCAACTCCCCACCCCCTCCAGTCCCCAAAAAAAGAAAGAAATCAAAGGATAAAAAGGAAAGACACAGTTTTGCTCCCACTGGCCTACAATAACAATAATGATCATAATCTAGAGATCGCAGGAGGTTCATCTACCCTCCATGCCAAGTCAATTCACTCCATTCACAACTGTGCATAATTATTCCTGGGACTGCAAAAATTACTGTCTTTTCACTAGCAATAGAATTGTAAAAATGCTTTCAACCTCAAGCCCTTATTTATTAAAGCAAAACTATTTGCTCTTTTACGGTTCATGTTAGGTCTGGCATTTCTGTGCAGAGGGTCAATAATCCAGTCGTTCAAAAAATAGTCACGAAAGACGTATTAACATAAGCTGTGCATTAAGACACAATTATTTATATGCCTGACATTAATGGCTCTGCGCTGTGCACTGTATCAACTCACAGATACTTTAGCAGGAAAAAAACAACACTTTGGGAGAATTCCTGCTCTCCCAAGGACAATTAGCGTAACGCTAACGCTGAAACGAGAGAGCAATAGGGGCTGACAGAGTAATGCTTCATCCCGGAGTCTCCAGAACAGCGGTGCTTGTCCCCAAAGTTTGTACCCATCACAGCACGCTTCCCTCGCTAAGCACACACAGCCCGTGCCTAATGCTTCCCCAATCCTTAGATTAATGAAATACGAGTAAAGCAGTTCCAAGATGCATTATCCTGTGCCACCAGAGCTCCCCGGCGCGGGTGCCCGGCGGGACCGGCCGCGCTGCCCGCAGCCAGCCACTGAGCGCCCCCGAGCCGGGGGAGCGGCCCCGGCCCCGCCGAAAGGCTCCTCTCGGTGCGGGCACCGCCGCGACAGCCGGCGGTACCGGGGGCAGCGCACACCTCGGGGAACTCCGCCGCGCACCGGGCTCGGCAGGGCGGAGCGGCACCGCGACTTAACGGGACGGCGCCGCGTCCCAGCCGGCCCCGGAGTTGGGAAACTCTCGGCAAACCCGCAGCCACCGCGGCTCGGCCGGGGCTCGAGGGCGAGCGCCACCAGAGAGACATCGCCCGTCCGGGCTGCGCGGAGCCGCCGAACAGCCCCGCGGCGCCGGGAGCGGGCTGTGCGCCGGGCTGCACCGCCGCCTCCCGCCCGCGGAGCCGCCGAACCGCGGGCAAACGGCCCCGAGCGCCGCCGCGATGCTGCGCTGACAGGGTCGCGCTGACAGGGTCGCGACAGGGCGACAGCGGCGGGTCCCACCAGCGACGGGTCCC